>CAUYUJ010006841.1:47500-50767 GCA_963575745.1 Prorocentrum cordatum
ATCGGCCGCCGACCTCACCTCAGCTTTATATCCGCTAGGACCCCTACAGAAGCAAGCTCTGATTGGGGAGTGTGGCTGTTTCAAATCCGGCGTCTTCCTTCGGTGCCGACTAATGCAGGGACCGACCTTGGGCCAGGGCCATCCAACATATATCTATTTTCATGTGAACAAAAAATTAACAAACCCTGAGATCCGGAGTCGCGGAACATAATAACATCATAAACAATCACGACAACAACCCTCGACCAGATAGTCCTGCGGCTCTTCACGAGCAGGACCATTCCGCGAGGGCCCCCGAACCAAAAATGGGCGAGGAACGCGTGGTGTGAAGAAAGCGCAGCGCCCAGATCAAGGCCGTTAGTGGTTCATGGCGACAGCATAACCGAAGACAAAACCCGAACCGGCAGCGAGACCAGCGCAGCCAGAACCCGACGGGCCACAGGCAGCCTGGAAGGGCGCAGCGACGGCGTCAACGACACGACAACCGACAGAACCGAACCGACCTGACCGCGACGCAGCCGGGCGGACCACACTGCGGACACCCGCGCGGATCTCAAGGGGAGCCCCCGGGGTCCGCGCACTGAACAGATCACGCCGTCGGACGCCCGGGGCGACGAGGCAGCGAAGACGACGACGTCCACGACGACGCCGACGATGACACCACGACGACGACGACGACGACGACGACGACGACGACGACGACGACGACGACGACGACGACGACGACGACGACGACGACGGTCGGAGCCGCCAGCGCGCCGAGCGCGGGGCCGCGGCCGACGCGGGAGGGCCCGCGCACAGCCTCAGCCGCCGGACATCGCCAGGCTGCCTGGCCACCGCCGGGGCCCGGGCGCGACCAGCCGGGGGCAGGAGCGGCCAGCATCGAACGGGGAGCAGGGGGCGATCCAGGGTGAGGGCTCCCCCCCGTCCGGTGAAGCGATGACGCATCCAGCACCCGGAGGCGTGATCCTGGCACCCCGAGGAGGAAAGGAGGAGAGGAGGAGGAGGAGGAGGAGGAGGAGGAGGAGGAGGAGGAGGAGGAGGAGGAGGAGGAGGAGGAGGAGGGAGAGGAGGAGGCTCTTGCGCTCTGAACACCGATCTTCACCAGTGATAGATGTCGGTCGCGGGGGCGGGGAGCAATCATTTGTGCTCTCCCGGTTCGGGGCGTTGCTGAAGAGATCGCTCCGCTGCATCCGCTTCCGCGAATTAATCACGGTCGTTTCGGTACTAACGATAACAGGAGGGGGGTCACCCTTCACGAAGTGAATCGGATCGCATAGAAACGAAATTGGCTCGGGACCCTGCTCCTCCTCCTGCTCGTCCTCCTGCTCTTCCTCCTCCTACTCCTCCTCCTCCTTCCTCCTCCTCCTCACTCCTCCTCCTCCTCCTCCTCCTCCTCCTCCCCCTCCCCCTCCCCCCCCCTCCCCCGCCCCATCCCCTCCTCCTCCTCCTCCTCCTCCTCCCCCGCTCCCCTCCTCCTCTCATCCCCTCTCCGCCTACCTCCTCCTCCTCCGCCGCCTCCTCCTCTCTCCTCCTCCGCCTCCTCTCCTCCTCCGCTCCTGCCATCTCCCCTCCTCCTCCTCACCCATCCTCCCTCCTCCTTCCCCCCTCCTCCTCCTCCTCCTCCCCGTCGTCCTCCTCCTCCTCCCACTCTCATCCTCATCATGCCATCATCATCATCATCACCATCATCATCATCATCATCATCATCATCATCATCATCATCATCATCATCATCATCATCATCATCATCATCATCATCATCATCATCAATAATCATCATCAGCATCATCATCATCATCATCATCAGCATCATCATCATCATCATCATCATCATCATCATCATCATCATCATCATCATCATCATCATCATCATCATCAATCATCAATCATCATCACCATCATCATCATCATCATCATCATCATCATCATCATCATCATCATCATCATCATCATCATCATCATCATCATCATCATCATCATCATCTCCCTCCTCCTCCTCTCTCTCCGGGCAGGTGCCGCCTCGGCACGGGGCCCGAAAAAATCGCAGCGGATCGGAGGCCCCAGGACGCACAGGCGGCGCCGTGCAGACGTCGGACCGGAGCGGATCGAGAGAGACATCGGATTTGCATCGGACCAAGCTGGCCAGAAGCTGCACAGCCAGAAGCCGCGTGGTCTGCGAGGAGGCAGGACGAGGCAGGAGGAGGAGGAGGAGGAGGAGGAGGAGGAGGAGGAGGAGGAGGAGGAGGAGGCAGGAGGAGGAGGAGGGGGCAGGAGGAGGCAGAAGGAGGAGGAGGAGCCAGAGGAGAACCTGTACATCTGTACAGACGCTGGCCAGAATCTGTACAGCCAAACCTAGGACAGAAGAACAGCCTTCAAGAAGATGAGACCCTCCACCGGCTAAGACACCCCAGGTCAGAAGGTCACCAAGGGCACCTTTTTTTCCGCAGGATTCGCAAGAACATCCAACACACACGAAGAACATGAGGGCACCCTCCCCGAACCGACCTCGATCGTATGCCTCGGATTGACCGTATCGAATCGGATTGGTCGGATCGACATGGACCGTGCGGCGGGCGGGGCGAACCGATTCCAAAGCTCTGTGTGGGGTCCTCGGCTGACCAAACTGTTGCACCGTGGACGTGCAGGCTGTGTGTGGTGAGAGGGCTATCGGGTGCGAGCTCTGTGGCTAAATCTGGACAGGGCTCATTTCTAGTGTGTTTGTTTGGACAGGGTTTATTAGGGAACCGAACTCTATACACCGACGCTTTTTCCAGCCCTGCACTGAAACTCGCACAAGAAACCGGATCCTGGTGTATATGGGCTCCTGGTGTATACATGCTTCGTTGTTTCCCCAAACGGGGAAACAAGGACACACCACGCCCGCCCGACATCGTCCCCGACCCTCAAAAGACGTCCTGGGATTGAAAAACCGCTCGCCACTGGTACACGTCGGTCGGAAGAAGTAGGTAAAAACATGAAGTAGGAAGGCGGATAAAGTGGATTGGGTCAAGGCCCTCCCAGAGAATAACAAAACACAACAACAGCGTGTCGATTCTTGAAGTGGGAAGGCGCTTGAAGTAGATTGGGATCTGGGAATCCAAAAATACCTACTTTCAACGACTGGCGTGTAATTTATGCGTCCCACTTCCCGAGTTATGTCTGGCTCTTCCGTTCTCTCTGGCCGCACAGTCGGCGCACGCCCGCCCGTGCTCGGCTGCGCGGGGTCAGTGCGGACGGCAACGCTAACCCCGCAGATGCCCGAGC
>CAUYUJ010006842.1:0-27500 GCA_963575745.1 Prorocentrum cordatum
GGGTTTGGGAAAGGGGGGGTTACGACATCTGCTGCATGCAGCTGGTTTCGGCCTCACCGAGGGGCCGATTCCTCGATACATCGCCGACTCCGGCGCCGGAAGGCGCCGGGAAAATCAGCTACGTGAGCTGATTCTCAACCCCCCCTTTGCTATCCCCCCCTTTCGCCCGACCCGAGGAAGCCCAGCGAGCCACCAAGTAGTCCAAAGAGGGGCGCCAACAGCGAGATGCCCCAGGCGAAGACGAGGGCGGGGGCGGCGGGCGCGCCGCGGTAGCGGCAGAATCGGCCGCCAAGGTCAGTAGACGGGTCCGCTTCGAGCGGCGTGGCCCACACTAGTTGCCCGATCTTGCAGCTGGAGATCTCGAGCCGACCTGCTGGGGGCTTCAGCATGAAAAAGCCGTGCTTCGCATGCGCCAGCTTTTTCACCCATTGGATATCAGGCGCGACAGGCCTGACTGCCTGCAAGCGATCGGCGGCTGGTAGCGGGGCCGCGGGGCGAAGCCGTTCCGAGAGAGGTCGGCGAGCCGCTGTCGACAACTTGGGGAGGTCTTCCCACTTCTCGTCGTTCTGGTCCATCCAGGCAAGCCATTCGGGGTTCGTTTGGGGGTGTATGCACCCCTCTTGTTGCTTACTGCGCTTGGCCACATCTCGCATCGACTTCGCCTTTGCCGTCAGTTCCTACCTGCGCTCCTCGAGGTGCGCGCGAAGTGCTGGTAGATCGCCTTCATGCGTGAGCGCGCGTTGTTGGGTCAGTGGCGTCTCGCTCTCCCAGTGCGGCCTGCCTCTGGGGCGCGGCATGAGATCTCTTCTCCCCTGGACAGCCGAGCTCCATGCCGGAATGGTCGCCAACTTGGCGCGCGTCTTCTGCGCTGAGATGGCGTTCGATATGGCCGCGCCGCGCTGCGACCTGCACGCTCGGAGGATGTCGTTCATGGAGGCGCGGGCCAAGCTGGTGATCCTGAGCCCCTTGCGGCCCTCTGCGCGCTTGGTCAGCCAGTGCTCCCGCTCGACGTCCAAGCTGGTGGCCTCGGACTTGTCGAATATGAGCTCCAACTCCTCCTGCGCCGCGGGAGACGCGATGTAATCATAGGCGTCGGCGAATGACCCCATGGAAGCCGCCCGCTGCCGCAGCGGAAAGCTGCGACCGTTTCCAGGGCATCGTCGGGCGTTGCGAGCAGAAGCTCCTCGATTGTCTTCGGATGCAATAGAGGGTTCCTCCGACGCGTCAGTTTCCACAGAGCACCAGGGGAACTGGAGAACACATCGAAACGCAAAAACAAATGCCCCGTTGTCAGGGGAATCCGGGGCACCGCAGCGTCGACGCTAAGATCCGCGTCGCAATCCAAAGACTGCAACATGCGAGAGACACCATCACTCCACGCTCAACTTCTTGCCATGGCCCAACTGCGAAGCATCGACGCCGGAACGGGCCAGCGGTCCCTTTTGCTCCCGCGTTGCGAACTCTGTCTTCGGCACGACCCAATATGTCTTGTTCACTGTCTCCAAAATCTTCGCCCGCCTCTCCAGCTTGACTTTCCACCTTTGCATCGCGTCTGCCGTCGCATGTTTTGTCTTCGGCAGCTGGGGGCACGCGTGGTGCAACGCGCAGTGCAAGTTGATCATGTCGGGGCCCACGTGGAGGCGCGAACCAACTGCACGACGCCAATCCTTCAGCCGGTCGCGAGCTTGCTTTTGCGCTCGCTCTGGTGGCTGGAGGCCCGGAGCCTTCGCCACGTCGCCGACGTCGATCGCGGCCGTGCCACTTACGATTGCGCAAGGCGCGCTGGATGCGCCACGTAATGACAACTTGAGCCTGAGCGTCGCGGAACGACCTTCCGAGTTGCAGGACGCCAGCGGCGAGGAGGAACAGGGGGGGGCAGGAGAGGCAGCGGGGGGAGGCAGCAGGAGGAGGCAGCAGGAGAGGGCAGCAGGGGGAGGCAGCACAGAGGAGGCAGGAGCAGGCAGCAGGAGGAGGGAGGCAGGAGCAGGCAGCAGGAGGAGCAGGCAACAGGAGGAGAGGTGGAACCCGAGAAGGCCGAAGACAGCCCAAAGCTGGTCAAGAGGCCATCTAGAATGTTTCTGCTGCCTCGTCCTCTACCTCCTCCTCCTTCTCTTCCTCCACCTCCTCCTCCCCCCCATCCTCCTCATCCTCCATCCTCCCCCTTCTCCTCCTCCTCCTTCTCCTCCTCCTCCTCCCCTTCCCCCTCCTCCTCCCCCTCCCCCTCCTCCTCCTCCTCCTCCTTCCCCTCCTCCTCCTCCTCCTTCTCCTCCTCCTCCTCCTCCTCCTCCTCCGTAGCCATTTTGGCTCAAGCCATTTTGGCTCAAGGGTTTGGCTCAGGTTGGCTCATTCATTACCACGAGCCATTCCGGTACCGCAACTGTTCCTTGAGCCTTTGGGGATCGGTTATTGGGTTCAATCAGTGGGATATCGCCTCAATTTGGTGAATTCGTGAATCTTACTGGGTTTTGTCAATTCAGCGCTTCATTTCTATCTCAAATTTTGGGAAACTGGCTCTTGCTTCATCCTTTTGGCCATGCCGGCATTGCAGATTGGAGAAACCATGCAAAAGCTCTTATCATTGGACATCGATAAGCAGAAAAGACTGAGGGACGAAGCTCGGATGGTAGACGACGACAAAGAAAATCAGCAAGAAGCCTCGAAAGCTATGAGAACCTTGGCGGCCAAGGGAGCTGCTAAGGGTACTGGTTTGGGAGAAAATGGTTCGATTCCATCGGGGGCTGCCTCGACCGCCACCGGTGCCGACGGGTTTCTTGCCCAACTCGAGTCTCTCCTAGACAAAAAGATCGCTCCTATCAAAGATCGTATTGATTCGTTACAATTCGATGTGTTGGGAACTCAAAAGGCGATGGCTCAGGAATTTTCAGTGGCCGTCACTCTGATCAATGACCATGAAGTAAAGCTTGCCAACCTTGAAGCGGGTGAAACCGAGGTGCAGAAAGCCTTCAACGAAAGGATTCTTGCCGTTGAGCTGGAGCAGAAGTCTCTGCGCGCGGAAATGGCAGCCAAACAGTTAGAAAGTCAGTCGAGCCAGGGTCCGTCGAGGAAAAAGGGTCCGCCGTGGGCTAGCACCCCAAGGGCAGATAGGGACATCTTCATTCTCACCAACCTGGGCTGGAATCTCAAGAAGCAGGAGGCCCTGGAGAACACGGGCTGTCCTTCGCCGGGCGGATGTTCCCCAGCCCACACATATTGTTGCACCATTTGGGTATGGGAGTTGTGTGGAGATTAAATGGAGTTCGATTGCAGTGGGACTTCAAGCGGCAGCTGCGATTCGTGATCTTAAGATCCCTGGGCACTTGGAATATACGATCTGGTGTGGCCAGATTAGTACGAAGGAGGAGCGTGGCCCAGCAAAATTGTTCAAGACCGTATCAGAAGCCCTGGAAAGGGCAATGGGAGATCGCACGGACAGTTACGTGGTTTGCTCTCGGACTCGAAAATCTTTCGTCTTGGACCGTCAGATAGGTGCTATCAAAGATGGGGAATTTCAGTGGCACGAGTCACTCAAGGAGATTCCCGACGAAGCGCTCCGTAAGACGCTCAAAGACACAATCGACGAAGCACTATCTCTTTGAGATGCTCACGTGAGGGGTCTCGTATGTGCACTCAATGTGCAGGGTAAATGGGCCGACGAGACTCAAATGCAAGCCAACCTAGATTTGCTCGAGCTGAAGTGCTGGGGCTTAATTTGTATCTTAGAGGCGGATTTTAAGGGCTGTCTTCAAAACGATGGGCTACTACGCCCTGTTTTCAATGGCCACGCTTACTACCGCCATCACTCTGGCCCTGGGTGTAGGGCCATGGGCGTGCTTGTGCACAAATCTCTGAGAAAACGTGTGAAAGACATTGTCTGCGATTGGAGATCTATCCGTGTTGATCTTCGTCCCGACTGTCTCGATGGTTGCCACCATCATGCCAGATCCTTTCTCTTCTCTCATCTTGCCCACGATTTTTTCCATGATTCTCTCAACTGTGCCATCCAACTCGGTCGATCCCGCCCCGTGGGGTCTACTCTTTCTTGGTTGGGGGACATGAATGCCGATCAAGGTAACGGAGATCCGAAATTCCGATCATTCAGTGAAGCTTGTTCATGCCTCAATCTCCGTTGGTGTCCTCTCAGGTTCCAAGAGACCTCCATGCAATTCACTAGGAAGCCTGATGGTGATCAGGCGCTCTCTCAGGCCAACAGCACGATCGATCACATAGCTCTCGCCAGGAGTGATCTCACTTTTGATTGTTTCGCCCGCTGGGCGGGCGTCCCAGGGGACCATGCTCTTGTTGGCTGTGATGTGCTGGCCTTTCACCAGCAGATGCGTAAGAGGAGACCTCTCATGTGGACTCCTACAAACATTTTGGAGGTTAGGAAGATCGCCCAAGGTCTGTTTCCCGAATCATCGGAACTTATTCGTTTAAATGACGAAGAACAGCCCGATTCATGTGCGGTCAGGTATCATGACCCAAGGGACCTCACCCTCTCCTTTGATTTCTGGGAAAACATGTTGGGCCAGGTTTATGAAGCGACTCAGGCTCTCCCAAGGAGTTTTAGGAGATTTGCCGAAGAGCCATTTTGGGTCAAGAGTCTCAGGACACGGTTCAACTCCGAACTTAACGAAGCCACGAGGGTCTCATTGGGTCAGCTCCTCTTGAAAGCTCTCAAAATAACTAAACTTCAACGCGATTTGGCTCAGGTTGCGCTCAACGCCTCTCAAGGAAAACAGGTCTGGGCCTCCCGCAAGACACTCCTACCCATTTTGGGTTTCTGTGTAGATCAAGTCAAGATTTTTGAAGTGGACCGCTGTACCAAACTGGTGGCTGAAGAATACAGCGAGAGGTGGGGACTCTCAGAATCGGAGCGGCAAGAGGACTTCGCCTGGCTTCGCTCTTTGGGTTTCTTCAACTTCTACAACGACCCCATCATTCCTTCCCTGCTGGAAGACGCGCTGGACAACATCAAGGCACCCCGTAAGATCGACACAGAGTTCGCCTGTACGGCGGTAGTAAAAGCCTCGGGATGGTCCCAGAGGCTCACGGGGTGTATACAGGCCTGCTTAGGCGATCCCGAATTTTGGAATGATGTCACATTCGGGGGCCACCTGGGTAACAAGATCAAGGGTTTTGGAACCCCCTCTCAAACCAGAGTTGTCATTCCCCAGCCAGCAATTGCCAAGATCGGGCACGCATATGTGGCAAGGGCCATTCTGCCAGTTTTGGATTCATACACTGATTCAAAAGGTCTCAAAGGTCTTATTTTTGGGCTCAGCAAAGGTGGACAATTACAAGAACTTCATACCAGTGTCTATCACATTTTAGAATACGGCCGAGATCATTTTAACAAAGGAATGGTTGGGATTACTGACATCAAAGCTCACCACGATCAGATTCGTTATGGATTAGTCCTGCGGAGTCTACTGGGACGGGGAGTCCCTCTTTTCTTAGCAGTTGGCTGCATCAGATTGCATAGGAACCCTCGAGTCTCCATCTCTCTTTTGGACTCAAACACTGGGATTATCCAGAGAGACCGTGGGTTGATGCAGGGAGCTGGGACTGCATGCATACTGGCGCGCGTTTCCGTAGAAGATTGCTTCGCCTCCACCCTGGAGAAAATCACCCATTCTTCTTTGGGAATCTCTATCCGTTGTGAGCAGTTGGGCTTCGATTTCAGGATTGCCCTTCTCAGCTGGTCAGATAATATCTTCGTGGTGGCGTCCTCGGAACAGGACCTTGCAACTCTGACTGCACTGGTAGAGTCGGAGCTCTGGAATGAACATCGGCTCAAACTCAAAGACGATCGGGAAATCCTTCCGGCCTACCCCTATTTCTTTCAAGGATACAATTGGTCCGATCCCTTTGGGAAAACTTGGTCTGTTGTACCGGAGGCTAAGGTGTTGGGTCCGATTCTCTCTGCCACTGGATCCTGTCACGAAGATGTCAAGCAGGGTATTTCACAGATTAACAAAGCCTTTTGGGCTAACAGTAGGTTCTTGATCAACGAGCAGATCCCCATGTCAAAACGTCTCTCAAAACTTAACTGTATGGCGGGGGGGATTATCCGCTCCAGAGGTGCTGCCTGGGTCCCTTGTAAGACGACGGCGGATTTGATTACCAAGGCTCAAAATCAATGTATCAGGATCATGTTGAAACTCAAAAGGCTCCCTGGGGAATCTCCCGAACAGTTTAGTTTACGCAGAAATCGTAAAACCAAGGGATACAAAGATGTTTCTTGGGCTATTTTTCATTTGGATTCAGCTATTAGTTGGGTTTCACACATGCAAAGACATCCAGAAGATTTTTCGTCGAGGCTGTTTCAATATTGCAAGCATTGGGTCATTCAGAATCGCTCCTTTGATAACTCTGGGGGCAGCCGTACCTTCTCTCGCTCGCATAGGGGATATGTTTTCAGGTATGACAAGGATGCCTGGACCACCTTATTCTCCCCTCAGGGCTCCCGGGACAAAAAGTTTCGTTTGGGTCTTGCTCAAGAAATGCTTGATTGGGTTCGGCAACCGCTTCACCTTCGCCTTCAGTAGCCATTGGCTTTGTCTGGCGTGATCCAGACTCACATTTGTTACCGTACTGCGCCCAGCGGGGCTACCTTTCTTTTCACCACGGACACCTGTTACTCTCAGGATCTGGATTTGGTTGGGAATCAGATTCAGCCGACAGTTCCTCTTTTCTTTGGATTCGATCGCCACGCCTTGGATTGTTGGGCTCGGAAGCGTTTTGATAAGATGGAGCCGAAGCCCGTGCTTACCACGAATGAGAAGAAAGCCAAGCTGCAGAAGAAGCTCGAGCAGAAAAAGGAGGACCAAGCGAGGACGGTCGAGATCAGGAATCAGGGCCTCAAGGCCAAAGCATCGTCAGGTGCTGACTCTCGCGAGTCCAGGGTGCTCCCTACCCCGCCTCCAGCACCTGTGCACAGGGGTGACTCCTTGTCTCGGAGCCGATCACCGATTGCCAGGAAGATGCAGTTCTCAGGTGGGTCCAAGAAACAATTGCAGGGTGGTGCGTCGGTTTCCAAGCCAGATCCGGACGAGGCCTTGCCAGAGACACAGGACTACCGAGAGGAAGCGCCTGTCAGGCACTCCCCCCCGTCTTCGGGGGGCTCAGACACCAGGAGCTCTACCTCAGGATCTGAAGCGGAGGTCGACTCGCCTGACAGGAGGTCGCAACCAGCTCCCAAAAGCTGGGAACAGGACAAGAAGCCCTGGATCAGCAAGTTGGGCCCACCTGTGTTCAAGTCACAGTTGGAATACGACCACTCAGGCTGCCCAATATTCGCTCCGAAGGGCGGCACAGACCACACGAGCTCAAGGCGTTACATTATGGTTTTCGTACCTCAGCTCACGGGTTTGAATACCTTCAAGGCCAAGGTTGGAGAACATTTCCAAATCATCACAGTTCGTGAGCTGACGCCTTTCATCATTGATAATCAAGGTCCCTTGGTTTCAGACAGTATTCCAGTCTTGGGAGAGCACGGATACCTCACTACCAGGGATGTCACGAAGATTCTCTGGCACTTTGGGCTCCAAACATTTCGTTTCAAGGACATTCATTTGTTCAATGCGCGCTTTTACACCAAAGAGGCCTTTATTGGCCCAGAGGTCTGCCCAAAGAAGGAGAGGCTCCATGACAAATCGCAGATCTTTGCTGGCAGCTGCATTGTGGCCCTCCTCTTCATTAAGGATATGTTTGAAGATGTGGGAGATCTTATCACGGTGGAGTCTGGGAGTAACGGAGCCAATGTAAGGTGCCATTTGCTTTGCAAACCTCGCTTCCTGATGTGATCAAGGTCGTTCCGAAGATACGGCTCAAGTGTTTCATTCCATTGGGCCCTCAGCTCATTTCTTGGTTCAATCTGGGAATATCTGGGATTACAAGTGCTTCATTTCATTGAGCACTCAGGTCATTTCTCTGGGGCTGGGATTACATCATGTTCTCCTCAATTCGATTGTCGGGGCCAAAGTAGTGGGGTCGATTCTTGCTCTTTGCCCACAGCCTCGACGTGACAAGTTTCAACTTGGGATTGCTTTGCGCTTAGTTTGATTCTACACTTCAGTTCTAAATGGGTCTGGCCTGGGATTGTTAATCTCACTACGTTGGCCAGGACGGTGACTCTTGGTTCAATCTGGGAATATCTGGGATTACAAGTGCTTCATTTCATTGGGCCTTCAGGTCATTTCTCATGAGCTGGGATTACATCATGCTCTTCTCAATCCGATTGTCGGGGCCAAAGTAGTGGGGTCGGTTCTTGCTCTTTTCCCACAGCCTCGACGTGACAAGTTTCAACTTGGGGTTGCTTTGCGCTTAGTTTGCTTCTTTACTTCAGTTCAAAATGGGTTTGGCCTGGGATTGTTAATCTCACTACGTTGGCCAGGACGATGACTGCCGTCCGATCCCTGATAAAGTGTACCTCACACCCCTGTCTCCCCATCTCCTGGATCTCCATCTGTCGATTGTCTTGGTGTCCTGGTGCTTTTCTGTAGTCATTTTGGTTCAATCCGCCTTACCTCGTTTTGCTTCAACCTCTTCTCAAGTTATCTGGGAACACACTCTCATGCTTGCCCCTCAGAGGGTCGTCAGGCCATGGAATTCAAAATCTCTCCAGTGTTGTGTCTTCGAGGCATGGGCATCCGTCTGCTCACGTGCACTGGCAATTGAAAGTTCCGAGATCGTTCCTGTAAATTTGGGTTCATACAATCCACAGAAATGCGTCACACTCCACATGTATGAGAAGGGGCGTGAATTCGATATACCTCTCAGGCAGCTATGGAATCTCTTTGAGGAATTCTTCTCAAGTGAGGCATGCAAGAACCTTATTGGGATCGTGGGAATCGCAGTGCGCTCTATGTCTTTTGTACAGATCAAGACGATGTCATACAAAGGCGCAGTGTTCTACGACAATCGCTGGTCGGACCCTGGGAATTTCATTTACACAGTTTGGTGGAATATATGGGGTCAAATGGCCAGGTATCTTCAAAAACGACAGCCTACCAGGGCCTCGTCTAAATCCATGGAGGAGCTTCGCTTAATCGCTGGTCGGGTCACCGATGCACAGAGGATGGTCCGCGATCGGTGGAAAAGGGAACCCGACACTTCTCGATGGCTTGAGCTTATTGGAGATCTGATGGAGCTTGGGCTGGGAGCGGGGTATGTTGACCCAGATCGGTTCTGGAACGTAATTCAGGGGATCTCTCCCATCATCTGCTCCATTCGTTCAATTTTGACGTTTGTCGATCAACATGGGTCCTTTGCTAGGATTGGGAAAGACCGTCGCTTTTTTCGTGGCCCATGTGCGCCCTATACTCGGAAGTTCGCCGTGGCAATGTTCCACGGTATGCAAGTGCACAAATTCAATGTTACAGAATCTTCAGAGGTCTGGGTCTCTTACCTAATTGCGGCCTCAGAGAACAGGCTTCAATACTAGTGGAGCCGGGGCATCTGACGCCTCACGGAATTTGCCTTTGGGTTCTGAATCGAGACCCCATTGGGATCTCCCCCTTCCTCTGCCTACCACCTAGTGGATTGGCTGACACCAGGAGATGTCACTTGTGCGATTCTATCTGGGACCCGCTCGGTCCCTGCGATCTTAGGGATACCGTGGCTTCGCAACAATCCTTTCCTCCCCTCAGGAAGCCTCTGAGTCCTTGGGCCTCGGCGTCTGTTCACCTCCCTTAGGCTTTGGAGGGATGGGCCCCTTCTCTCCGCTTGACCCCTGTCGGCTCCTGCAGTCTCGGGCTCAAGCTTTCGGTATGTTACATCACACGGTTTCGGATCCTTACGTTATCTTTCAGGGGAATCTTTGCAGGTCTAACCGCAAAGTCTGCGTCCTATCTAAACGGGATCTTGAGGCACTTTCATACTGCTCCCCGCTAGTATTCCGAAGGGTGGTCAAGTTGCCGGCTCGGCTTCTTATACCGACGGGCCTTGGTGGTCCTCATTTCACATATGACTGGTGCAAAATCCCATACTTCAAAGCTTGCCGGGACAGCGGCTATCATGGTCTGTATGTCAACGTTCGGGGTCCCGATGAGAGGGTTCGTAGAGTTCCTTGGACAGAATTTGTTGCGGGTCAGTAGCCGTTTTGCCTCAAATCCTTTCTGGAGCTCCTGTCTGGTACGGCTGGGAAACTTTCAACTCCAGTGGATGGCTAAACGCTGCCTTCCAGTCATGCTTGCTGCCAAGAAGCGTCTCAAGTGGTCCCATGGCTCGGGCGGAATGTGGAACTACTGCGAAGTAGACGAAGTCTACACGAAAGTGTGGAAAACGGAGTACTTTGACACGTGGATCGATCCCGATTCGGGCTGGCCTCACCCGGTTGTGTGGTACTTGTCCGATTACTGGTGGGATGGAGATTTCTTCGTGGAGAAGTGGCGGTGGAGGTATGGCTGAAGAGCACTCCTGGGACTTCCTTAGACTGGAATCTTCTGGTGTCCGTGGTGCGTGGGCCTGCGGCTTCTTGGAGGGCTCTCAGTCTTTCTCAGTCTTTCTTGCATGTATTTCTTATGTCCTGGGGATAGGGTCCTCAGACATTTCAGTTCAAACGTCGGCGGCTCGCCTACGATGGTGGTTTGCAAATACAAAAGGTTATAAACAATTCCAGCCACCTTGCGTTCTCCATATTAGTTTGAATTCATCCATATTACATATTCCTCGACAGGTCTGGCGTGGGTTCTCATGGTTGGGATCTCATTCAGCTTTGACCGTTCATCTTGCGTGCCTCCGTATCTTCTGGTTTCATTGCGTGCTTGGGTCGTTCAGTTTATCATTCAGATTCTCTTTTAGTCATATATATCAGCCTTGATCACTACTCATGTTAAATGGGTTTCATGGGACTTAATGAAAGTTTTCTTCACCTCTTACTTTAGACCTTGGGACCATGTGCTTTCAAAGTTGGGACCCAATTGTCACTCAAGATCTTGTTAGTCAAATTTGGGCATCCCTTTTCTTCTGTTTCTCTATCTTCATTCAACACAAGAGGAACCTAGTGGTGGGATTTATTTGGGATCTTGGACAGTCTTTCATTTATGTTTTCTTTCAGTATCCTGGGTTTCAATCCTGGGTTGGGCTTTACCTATTCTCCGCTTCTATTCTTTCCTGCTTCTTCGCCTTCTTTCTCTCTCTACCTTGCGCATTTGGCGTATTGGTGGCTTCTCAGGTTTGTGTTATGGGAGGACCGACCTTTCAAGGCGCTTCATCATCATCATCATCATCATCATCCTCCTCCTCCTCCTTCCTCCTCTTCCTCCTCCTCCTCCTCCTCCCCTCCCTCCTCCTCCTCCTCCTCCTCCTCCTCCTCTCTCTCCTCCTCCTCCCCCCCTCCTCCTCTCCTCCTCGCTCCTCTTCCTCCTCCTCCTCCCCCCCTCCCCCTCCTCGCCCCCCCCCCCCCCCCCCCCCCTCTTCGGCGCTCGAAGCGAGGTTCGCCGCCGTCAGGGCGGCAGCGCTGCGGCGGCGTTCCCGCCCATGACATCGCCCTTCTCTCCGCAGCCTGCTTTTCTTGGCAAAGGCCTTGCGGCCGCCGCCGCCGACCCTGGCGGCCTTGGCCCTCGAGGGCGACAGGGTGGATGAGGGGGGGCTGGCGCTAGGCAGTGGGTTGAGGGGGGGAGGAGGAGGAGGAGGAGGAGGAGGAGGAGGAGGAGGAGGAGGAGGAGGAGGGGGGGGAAGAGGAGGGGGAGGAGGGGGTCGGAGAATGATGGCGCGAGTAAATCTTCGTCGGCTCTTGCAGGGCACATTTGCGCACTTTTGCGCACATTTGCCCACTCTGCGTTTGAAAGAAGGCCCCCATCACTTTCATTCTAAATCTTGGGGCCCCGAGGGCCCTTCGGAGGCGACAAAGCGATGAGGCAAACACCATTTATTTTCCTCAGGTTGCTGAAGGATTTTGGCCTCTTGGGGGGGGGTCCTTGGGGGCTTCGGAGGGCACTTGAAACCGTTTTGTGGCCGTCATGAGGCCTCCTGGACGCGCGTCGGAGGCCATCTTGACCCGTCTACCGCTATATTGGGCCATCTTGTAGGCCATCTTGCGTTCTCGGAGGCCCTCTTGGAGCCATCTTGGGCCATCTTGGACGCTGCAATGGGCCCGCCCGCCCCCCCCCCCCCCCCCCCCCCCCCCCGTCCAAATACAGGGGGGGTGGGGAGGTGCACCTCCCGAGCAGGGAAAGGCAGGAGGTTGGGAAAGGAAACGGCCTAGACCACCTGCGCCCAGAGGGCTGGTGGGATTTCGCCGCCAAGATGCGCCATGATGGTGCAAGTGCGGTGGTGGGCCAAGGGGAAGAGGGAGGATTGCGACGCGGGTCGGGGAGGGTGTGGCAATGAGGAGGAATGAGCCAAGGAGGTGATTATCTTCCAAGTTCCTTTTCTCTTGCTCGCAGTAAGAGCGCATTCCCGCGTGATATGTGAGGAGGTTTCTTGCGGTGAAGGTGGAGCGGTGAAGGTGGATGCTGGGCGCCTCGCCAGAACGCACTGCTAGGTTTCGAGGAGGGGTGGGGTGTGCATCCAATGTTGGCCTGGGTGTGGGCCGACGCCAACGTCGAGCCGCGGCGCGATCGTGGCGCCGCTGGCGTTTCAGGCTCTAGACTCCAGCCGTTGCGTCGGCGAGGTTGGTTTCGCATGCTTGCCGTGTATATAGTATGGGTGATGGGGATCATGGCCCGCAACATGCTGGCGTTTGGGGGAACGCCGATGAGTCCGCAGGGAGTGGGGAGCTACGGGCATCCGGACGTCCAACGCCCGAGAGCTACCAGACTTCCAAATCACCTCCAGCTGTGTCGCCGCGTGCCCAGCCGCCTGCCATCAGTGATCCAAGCGGCAACCCCGTTCCTGCTGCGCTGCCGTCGTCCGATGCCGAGGGCCACCGTCAAGGTCGAGATTGTGGCGCGCAAGTGCCGCTACCGCTACTCTTCGCCACTGCGAAACACAATGGCGGTGCGCTTCCCCCACGCGTCGCCATGCCAGCGTCACTGCAGGGCGGCCTCATGCCAGCCGTGGTCCAGAACGCCGATGCTGCGCCTTCGCCGCCTTCTGGATCGACGCTGGGACCCCAGCATGGTGAGGTTGCACAGCTGTCGCCGACTGATCTCCGAGAGCACCGTTATCCAGGTCATGTTTGTGATGGGCCTCATCCTTCTGATGATGGGCGCGCTGTTCATAGCACCGCACCTGGTACGCTCGATGTCGGGGAGGCTGCCGACGCACCAGTTGACCCTCGAGAGGGCTTCTGCGCGCCACCCTGGTGGACTGAGGAGCTACGTGAAAGCCTCGAAATGTTTGATGTCAGCTTCCAGCGCTCTCTCGCCGCATGGCAAGAGTCCCGCATCTTATGGCGGGGGCGGAGCAAACTCATGGTCGCAGCTGGCAGAGGTGCTGAGCTCGACAGCACGAACCTGCACTCTTTGCGCCTCTCGAGTTCCTCGACCGACGAGGCCACGGAATGAAACATCGGCCACGCCCGCATTGATGATCTTGAGCCCAGGGGTACCTTGGCTCATGACCGTTGCCGCGGTGGTGGCTGGTGTCACGCTAGGTTGAGCAAAGGTTGGATGCCGAGCGCGCCGCGAGCAGCGGCGACACTGGCAACGACTATGGTGATCATAGCGGCGCCGCACTTCCGGACACAACTTGACTTTCCTTGGGTGCCCAAATGGTAAATCTAGAGCCGAGGAGGAGGAGGGTGAAGATGCTGAGGAGGAGTAGGAGGCCGAGGATCAAGTGGGGAATCATGGGGGGCGATCAGCAGGAGGAACGCCTGGAGGATGAGGCTCAGGAGCGGGAAGGGGGGAAGGATAAGGACACGGGAAGGAAGATGAAGGAGGTGCAGTGCGGCAGGATTCATGAGAGTTGGTTTGTGTTTTGGCGTGCGGTCCTGGCTGATATGTACATTATATATGCGTTGCACATAACAAGGAGAAGTACACGCTCCCAGCGTTTTTTTTCGATCTGGAGGTTCCCGATCTGTGTTTTCCTGGTTCCTTCGGTGCTTCCAGCGGTTTGGTTTCTTGCCGATGTTGGGGGCCAAGGGTTTCTGGGAGGGGGCTGTTCTAGGTGTGGATGCTCTGGCCCCGACAGGTTGAGAAGGTGAAGCAGCTTGCGCCTGACAGGATCCTCGCTGCAGGGGAGAGCGATCGTGGCAAAGCCTGGACCATCATGAAGGCGAACAACATTGCTCTGCCCGTGGAGTCGGAGGCCGCGCTCCTGGGCGAAGCGGCCGCGTCGGCCAGGATGATTGCCGAGAACACCAAGCAATTCAAGCAGCTGCTAGACATCATGGCCATCTTTGCGCCTGATGGTGCTCCTTTCGATCTCCACAGGCCAGTGCTCGGCGCCATCCGTGACATGTCTCTCACTGACAAGCTTGCGAGCTTCAACAAAGTTTTGATCGAGGAGACCTTCTGCGACTTTGTCATCCAAGGGAAGACGGGGGTTCCTGCCACTCTGGCCCTGGCTGAGGCGTACACCACCTACTTGGAGGAGGCTCTGGTGACCGTCCCCGAGAACGCTAAGTTCCTGAAGTTCGCAGGGTCCAGTCTCGATACTATTCGTGCAGTTGTGGCTTTGACCGAGCCGACAGTGGAGTCGGTATGTGCACACGCGCAGGAGGTGAAGGAACTCAAGGATGCAACTGATAAGTCAGGCAATCGGTGACGCTGCGCGTTTCCCCCAGGAGGAGAACTAGGAGGCTAACAACTGCTGGCCGTCGGCAGTTGTTATCTTCCTCTTGATTTTCCTGATGGACCTCCTTCTCCTCCTCCTCCTCGTCCTCTTCCTCCTCGTCCTCCTGGTGGCGTCTTGGAGGTCACGTGGGGCGCTTGGGTCGGCTCTTGAGCCTTCGGGCGGGCGCGCGGCGCGCCGCCCGCTTGCGGCGGGCCCACGGTGATATTGCAAGACGGGCCTTGGTGTTTTCTCTGAGGATATCGGCCACGGAAGGGTGATTTTCTAAGTGGCCCCCCACCCTCAGGGGCCCAAGCAAATCGCAACTTGGACCCCTCATGTTGCGCTCTTGGAGTGCTCTTGGGTGCTCTCAGGGCCGTGTTGAGGCTCTCTTGGGTTTCACCTTGGGGTGAGGCCCTCTTGGGGCCATTTTGATGCTTCGTATGGCCACCAGAAGCGAAACTTTGGGACGGTCAAGCCAATTGGTTTCCTTGGTGTTTGAAGGGCGCTGGTCTCTTCGGAGCTCCCTGGGGCGCTCTCTGGCCTCTTGGAGCCGTCTTGGGGTTGTCGTGAGGCTTCTTGGATCATCTTCGTAGCCATCTCGAGGCACCTTGCGCTAACCTGAGGCATCTTGGAAATCACCCTGGGCTCCCTGGGGCCCTCTTGGGGCTCTTGGGGCAGTTTTGGGCCCTCTTGGGTGCCCTGACCGTTCCCCCCCGCCACCTGCGCCCGCCCAGGTCCAGGGCAGGTGGCGGCGGGTGGGTGGCGTGGGGATAACCCCCTCCCCGAAGGGAGCTGGATTGAAAGAGGAAGATCGCTAGTTAACATACGCCCTAAAGCTCTAAAGGGCAGGTTGGATTCGTTCCGCACAGCGGTTGGCCAGGTGCTAATGAGCAGTGATTATTGGAGCGGCAAGATCTTCGAGTTTTTGGAGGCCGAGGCCAAGTGCGAGACCTCTCGCCCGCAGATCAACGAGGGCAGCAATCGCTTGGAGGGGGTCAGGGACATGCTCGAGAGCAACCCGACGGAGGCCTTCAATACGCTCGAGGAGGAGGCTTGCAGGTTGGCGCACTTCCGCGACGTGCTTCCGCAGGGCGCGTATGCCGAATACGAGAACTTGGTCAAGGTGGCGCTGTCTGACGTCCAACGGTTCTTCAAGAACTTGTGCTCCAAGAATGACCCGCAGTCGATGATCTACCAGGTGCCTGTGCAGAAAGCCCTCTCCGAGTGCACGTTGGCCTTCCCGTTGGACGCGGGCGTGTCTGCCATGAGTGACGAGGTTGGCCAGCTCATCTGCGAGACGAGCTACACGGCGTCGATCGAGAGCTTCTCCACGGCGTGCAAGCGCGCGTCTGGGCTTCACGTTGACATTTTTGGTCAGAGCACTGCTTGCAAGGAGCTGGTGGAGGCCCACGCTCAGGCATCCAAGCAGAGCAGGACCAAAGGTTGGGGCGATGCAGTTGACAATGCCAGGGTTGCGCACAGGAGCCTTGTCAACCTCAGCGTTGGCATCAATGACGAGACGAAGCTGCAGGATCTATTCGGCGCTGTTGGGTTATCGGCGACACGCTTCGTGACATCGACGGTGGCGGGTACAATGAGATTGACGTGGCCCTCTCAAGCATTCGAGCCGATGCGACGCTTCAGAGCATCGCGGACGTTGGCGCCGCAGACCTCCTCGTGACGTGCCAAGAGAGCTCGAGCTTGGCCCCCGCGGTGCGTCAGGAGATCGAGCTGCTGCAGAGGACCATCGACGGCATCAAGATTGCCGACGGTGATCTCGAGGGTGGTGCAGCGTTTCAGGCTTTGTACACCTTTGCCAAGACGGTCACCGACGCGGCGAAGGACCGCGTGAATCAGATTGCCAAGGTGGCGCTGGATGGCTTCGCAGCGTCGGCGAGACTCGCGGTGGATGACGTGCTTCGCGCGTCGGAGAAGATGATCAACGCGGATGCGTGGACCGCGCTCGCCGCCAAGACCACGGTGTGGGCCAAGTGGAGCGCCGAGGCCGTGCCGATCTTCAAGGATTTCAGGTCGGAGAACTTCAGCAGCCAGCTGGCTGCGCTTCACAAGGCCACGGCTTGTAGTAACTTGAGGTTGGCGTTCTGGGAGGTGGAGGGAGGAGTGGCACGTGAGTCGGGCGGGAGGATGGTTGGGGGGCCTCGGAGGGAGCGGGGGAGGATTGGGGTGAGAGCGGGCGGAGGAGGATGCGTTGTGGGGCGGTGGGGGTGTGGAGGGGCGGGAAGAGGAGGAGGAGGAGGAGGAGGGAGGAGGAGGAGGAGGACGACACCAACTCCCAAGTCGATAAGGTTACGAATTTGTCAGCCTCCTCCGCCTCCTCCTCCTCCTCCTCCTGACCCTCTGCTTCCCCCCTCCTCCCCCTCCTGCGTCGCCCCCCCCTCCCCCGTCCATCCTTCCCTGCGTCATCCCTCGCCCCTCCCCCCTCACGCCTCCTCACTCCTCCTTCCCCCTCCCCCCTCCACCCTCCCACCACCCCCCCCTGCCCCCTCCTCTCTGCCGCCCGGCCTGCGCAGGCCAAGGCGGATTACGGCGCCGCGGGCAAGGCCTACGGCTGGTCGACTGACGTTGAGTTTGTTGACGAGATGTCAACGGTGTTTCAGAGTAGTGTGTTGCTGCACGCCAGCGCCAAGCTGGTCGATGCCCTTGCTGTGAACGTGCCAGCGACTAAGTTGGCCATCAGGGATGCGGTCAAGCATGCCCTCGACAATATCGATCCATACGGATCTGGCGTTGAGAAGAGCATGCTGCCAGCAGCGCTGCTCTCGCGCGCCTCGGAGGCGCTTCGCTTGCGCTAGGCCGCTCGTGGCCGATAAGACGCGTGCGGAGGAACAGGAGGGGGGCCACGCGGCGAGAGGTGGAGGCGGAGGATTGGGCGGGAGGATGGGGGGAGGAATGGCGGAGGATGATGACGACATCAGGGGGGGGGAGAGGATGGTGAGGACATCAGGGTGTGAAGGTGGGGCCGACGATGGCCAGGGGGATGTTAGGTGCTCATGGTGGCAGCGACGTGGAGGATGAGAGGCACGAGGGCGAGGGGGATGGGAAGGACGACGAGGAGGATGGGGATGACGTAACCATAAGGATGATCAGGAGGAATAGGACGATGAGGAGGATGAGGGCGAGGAAGAGGATGGGGAGGACGACGGGGGGAATGGCGGTGAGAAGGAGGATGGAGAAGAGGATCACTCCAAGGTCGATGCGGCCCATTTTTTAATTGAACGAGTTGCGAGCAGCAGAGGTTGCCGCTCGCAGCAGGAGGCTGGATCTGCGGGGCACTCGGCACGCGGCTCGGCTTGAGAAAACATCAAAAGTGTTGCAATCCATACACCACCGAGGTTTCATATTTTCGGTTTCGGCCTCTGTCCTTCCTTCTGCCGCAGCTGAGCCCTGGTGATTCGCCCGAGTTGTGCTGGCCCTCTGCTGCGCAGCTGTTCTGTAGAAGCCTTCGGATTCAGACGGCGCCCAAAGGCTGACAGAGGGGCCACAGTGGAGCCCCAACTGCCACATTCCAGGCGAAGACCTGGAGCTTGCTCGTGAGAAACAGATGTGCGACTACGGAGGTTATCGTTCGCAGTCCTTCCTTTGCAGATGTGCCATGCCCATGGTCGTTCGCTCTTATCCTCCCTCCAGCTTCCTCCCACCCTTCTATTATTATGACTGCAATATATAGTGGCCTTCGGCTAGTCCCGCCACCGTGACTGGGTCGTTGGTCAGAGACCTCATGCACGCTGGTCGGATCAAGACGGCGGCCCCCCAGGGGCACCTCGGAGCAGGTTTTGATGTATCTTGGGGTCCGCTGTGGGGTCTCTTGGGGTTTGCTTTGTCTTGGCGCGTCTTGGCGGCACCTTGTGCCGCCTCAGACCCAGCTGTGGCGTCTTGGGGCGATCATCGGCTGCCCCGAAGGCCTCTAGCCAGCATCTTCGACGAGCGGCGCCAACCGATGGCGTGCCATGCGTTTGCGCTGTGGCCTGGCGCTGTGGGGCTTGCGTGGGCGCGCCGCCTGCGGGGCGCAATGGTTGCGCGGCGCAGTTAGCATGGGGCGCGTAATGCAGCGCCTGCTATTCGTTGCAGGTTTCGTGGCGTAACTTTCGCGGTGTAGGCGGTGTGATAAAGTCGGCGTTGCGCAGCGCGGTAGTTAGTTCACGCGCGCGTGGTGCCATCTTGCCTTGTGCCGAGCGCCGCCCCGCGCCTTGCCATTTCTCGAGAGCGCCCGCCATGTGCTTGTGGCCTGTCTGTCGCTTGCAGCGCGCGTGCATGGTGTTTGGTTTTTGGCCGCGTGGCATCCCGACCGCGCGCCGCGCGCGCGGGGCGCCCCCCCGATTTCCGCGGGCACTTGCGACACAGCGCCTTGAAACATTCACCGCGCGCGACGCGTTCGCGAAGCGCCCGCGCGCCCCCGTCCACCCAAGTTTTTGGCGCGCCCGTTTCGCGCCGAGAGCTCGCCGAGCGCCCATGGGCGCTCGCCAGGCGACATCCCGACCAACGCTCTTTGCGCGATGCGTGTGTTAGTTGTTCGCGGGCTACATCGCGTGATTGCCAGCCTTGCCGATCCGCGCGTGGGGCGGCGGAACGGCGCGCTCGGTGTTGCAGTAGGCGCGCGGCAGCCGTTCGATTGTTGCTCGTGCGGGCGCGGGCAGCGGTCCGCATTTCCGCTGCCGCCCGAGAGTGGGCAGCACGGCGAGCGGTTGCCGTAGATTTAGCACGCGGCCAAGGGGTGTATTTAGTATTTACAGTGTCCGCGCATCGCAGGTGCCACGCACGCGAGCGGTGGAGGCGTGGTGCCGCTCCTGGCACCGCGGCGCGAGCGCGGGGCAGGTCGCGGGCGCGCATTGCTGTTATCGGGCGGGGTCGGTCGGCGGAGGCCGTGTTTGTGTTGAAAACAACGAACGTGCGCGGCGATGGGCGTGCTTTTGACGCACGCATGCCAAAGGCAACGTCACGCGGGGGCCGCGGCCGTGCTGCGCGCATTGGCAGCGCGCGGTTGGTGGTCGGCGCGCGTGGTGTCCCAGGGGTGCAATTTGACCGCCGATGGCGGGGGTGTCATTGCTCCGCTTGCGAAGGCCCCGCCAAATTGGCAGCCGTGACATTGCTACCAGAACGCAAGACGTGGGCTGCAATGTGCGTTCGCCCCCCCCAGAGATCAACATGCAACGGCGGTGCGTGATGATCGCGCCTTCGTTGCCTAAAGGGGCGGCGGGGTTGGTGAGGCCGCCGTGCTTTTGCTGCGCGCAAATCGCTAGAGCGCGGGTGCCCGCCCTGCCATTATCGCACAAACGGTTGGGACCAACGGCTGGTGATGTCCGCGGTCTGGCAGCACCAGGGCGAAACGTGCGAATCCTGGCGACGGTTGTCGCCCGACTCGGCGAAGTCGCCGCGGCTAGTGGCGAGCTGTTCGCCTGACTAAACGCCAGCGCCCTGCCCCTGCGCGCAACAGGCTCGCAAGGTTCCCGCGCCCGCCCGCCCCTTATTTGCCGACCGAAAATTTGGCGACCTCGTAGGGCCCGCTGCTTGCGCAAGGAGCCCATCAAAAGTGCATGGGTTGTCGGAGGGGTCTGACGCGTGTCCTGGCACGGCCCGCGATGGCAACCAAAGCGGGCCGTGCCGAAGTTTTTGGGCAACCTCAGGCCATCGTCGCGGGCCCCTAGCGGGGGGGGGGCAACGCAAACGTGGCAGTGTTTGGTGCATCGCGCTTCAAGGCGCGCGCGCGGCGGTGCCCCCTGCGACGCGCTAGGTTTTGATGGGGGCAAAACAAAGTAGCTCGCGCCAGCAGCTGCCTTTGTTCTGATAAGATCAACTGTAATCTTTTCGTGGGTAGACTTTCATCTTTTTTTCAATCTTTTTTTTTAACTTTTCAGACACAGTCTGGGGTAATCTTTTGCTTAACCCGAGGCCTATCTTGATAGATATCTCTCATCGGATAGACTGTAGCAGGCTACCCGCGTCACAACACAGGGGGTGAAGATGATGGCTGGACGCTCCGTTGAAAATGATGACTGGCCGCCCCCCATTTCAGAAGGGGAACAAAAACACACAGACACAATTATTCTTCGATTCCCAGAAAACATGGGAAAATATGGGAAGTGGGGGGAAGACAAAAACCCTGAAACTATAGGAAAACATGTGGATTTAGATTATTTGTGTGTATTTACTTGTGTGTCCCAGGGCCCCTTCACCATTACCACCCGCCCGAGGTTCGGACGAGCCATGGCCTCTTGTGGACCCCGCGCCGGAAGCCGAGCGGCGGTGTGGCCACGGCGCTGCGGGCCCCAGCCCCCCGAAGGGCTGTGGGGTTCCTCGAAAGGTGGGCTCCGCCTCGGAGTACTCCAGATCTCGTAATAAAAGGGAGGGGGTCTGGACCCTCCAAGACAAGCCATTTCAGACCTCCCCCGTGGGAGAACCCTCCAAAACGTCGTCCCCAGACCCCCCCAGGCCCTCCAAGATAGCCTGGAAGAGACCCCCCCCGAAATGAGACCCCCCTCTCTTTATTACGAAATCTGGAGTATCTTCCTGGGGCAGGTCCCCTGTCTTTCTGCAGCTCAAGCAGCGGCAAAGCGGCCTGGCGTGCCCGAGAACCTTGTGTGGTCTGCACGAAATGTTCTGAGAACACGTCTGTCCGAAACCGTCTTGCTTGAACACATTCCGTTCCTAGAACACTTTGGCGCTCTAGGAATATTTCGTGGCAGGCCTAAACCAGCCTTCACCAGCATTGCAGGGCGCTACATGCATTACACCACGTAGCATGCACCACATTTAGAGCCCAGCGCATATATTGCCTCACATCGATTGCACTACGCAGCTTGCACCAGCCGGTACGCTTGAAGGCATTGTGCGGGGCCCATGCTGGCCAACATGTTTCTGGGGTGCCCCCCACTCCTGCCCATCGTCCTGGCCCCTGCTCCTCTGCGTCCTCCACCATTTCCGCCCTGTCCAGTCCTGTCAACTCTTCTCCTCATCTCCCTGTTCGGTTTCCCTCCTCCACCCTTCCCTCCTCGTTCTCCCACCCCCTCCTCCTCCTCTTCTTCCTCCTCCTCCTTGTCCTCCTCCTCCTCCTCCTCCCCCTCCTTCTCCTCCCCCTCCCCCTCCTCATCCCTCTCTGATCCCGTTCAGTTTCGCGGCGAACCCCCTTGTCAGCCTTACGCGACAATCTTTTGGAGTGGCGAAACGTGACCCCTGGCGCCCGCCTTCGCGCAGCGAGACGGCGCGACGCGCATGGAGTTTGGCATGAATTCTGGCATGAATTCGGTGTGAATTAGGCATGAAAATGGCATGACAAATTCGCATACAGGGAGTTCAAAAAAACTAGGACGGCATGCCCGGGCTCAGTCTCGCGGGCCTACTCAAAAATCATGTGTTTCAAGTTCCTTGTTTTGTTTCATGCCCTGCCGTCATCGCGCGAGTGATACTCGAAAACCTAGCTTAACACATTGGTCACGGTCATGTTCCCCCAGCTTATCATCCGGATTGTCCTCCAGATCTTCATCCAGATCTTCCCCCAGACGTTTCCCTTGATCTCCCCGCAGATGTTCACCCACATCTCCTCCCAGATCGTCACGCAGATCTTGAGGTCTTCCTCCAGATCGTGATTCAGATATTCTCTTCATTTTCCAAAACAAATCCCCCCCTGGATCTTCACCCAGATCTTCGCCCACATCCTTTCTTAGATCTTCACCCAGATCTTCCCTCAGATCTCCTCCCAGATCTTTCCCCAGATCTTTCCCCCAGATTTTCCCCCAGATTTTTCCCCCTCATCTTCCTCCAGATCTTTCTCCAGATCTCCCCCAGGATCTTCTGTTAGATGTCTTCGCCCAGATCTTTCCCCTGATCTTCCCCCAGATTTTCTTCCAGATGGCCGCGCAGATCTCCCACCCCCCCACCCCCAGATCTTCCTCCCCCAGCTCCCCCCCCAGATCTTTCCCCCAGATCTTCCTCCAGATCTTCCCTCAGATGTTCCCCCAGATCTTCCTCAAGATCTTGGGGATCGAGGTTTGAGGCCTTCTGGCCTTCGGATCTTGTTTCAGATCTTGCCCGCGCGTCCTTCTCCAGATTTCCCCCCCGATCTTCCCCGGATCTTCTGGCAGATGTTCGGGCAGATCTTCCTCCAGATCTTCTTCCAGACTCTTCCCCCGCATTTTCCCCCAGATCTTTCCCCGGATCTCCCCCCAGATGTTCCCCCAGATCTTCCTCCAGATCGTTCCCCAAATCTTCCCCCAGATTTTTCCCCCGATCTTCCCCCCAGATCTTCCCCCATATCCCCCCCAGATCTCCCCCCAGATCTTTCCCCAAGTTTTCCCCCAAGTTGTTCCCGAGATCTTACCCTAGATCTTCCCCCAGATTTCCCCCCAGATCTTCCCCCAGATCTTCCCCCAGATCTTCCCCCCAGATCTTCCGCCAAATATTTCCCTTGATTTTCCCCCAGATCTTCCCCCAGGTCTCCCTTCAGATCTTCCTCCAGCTCTTCCCCCAGATCTTCCCCCAGATTTTCCTCCAGATCTTCCTCCAGATGTTCAGATCTTTCCCCAGATCTTCCACCAGATATTACCCCAGATTTTCTCCCAGATCTTTCCCCGAATCTCTCCCCGGATGTTTCCCGAGATCTTCCGCCAGATCTTCCCCCAGATTTTCCTCCACATCGTCACCCAAATATGTTTGATTTTTCCCGATGTTGTCCCGCCGAGTTTTTTCAATGTTCCCCCAATATCTTCACCCAGATGTTCATTCGGATCTTCCCCCGTATCTTCCTCGAGATCGTCCTCCAGATCTCCACCCTGATCTATCCCATATGTTTCCCATATCTTCTCCCTTAGTCTTTCCCCAGATCTTCCCGAGATCTTCCCGCAAATTTTGCTGCATATTTGCGACGCACTACACCGCCAAATCTCCCTCAGCACATTCCCGAGATTTTCGCCCGGATCTTCCACCAGATCGTCCTTCAGATGTCTCCCCAGGTCTTCCTCCAGACTTCTCGCCAAATGTGATATCCGAGATGTTCCCTCAGATCTTCCCCAGATCTTCCGCCAAGTATTCCTCCAGATTTATCGGCTTGCAACCGCGCCAAATCTTTCATGTGACACTCCCCAGATATCCCGACAGATCTTTCCCCAGATCTTCCCCCTGTTGTTCCAGGGCGTCCCTTGTTTTGTTTGTTTTGTTCTCTGCCTCGCTTCGGGGCTGCGATCTCTACGTGACAACCTAGACTGTTGAATCCCTTGTTTTTTAGAATTTCTTGTTTTTCTTTCAACCTCCCTGTAAGCAAAACCAAGTTTGAATGGTGCATGACAAATTTGCGCCGCATTTTGTCATACGGTGTTTCTGGGTCCAGCTTCACGGTCCATTCTGGGGCCCCTGGTGTCGTTTGGGCTTCGTGAGGGGTGCTCTGGCTCGGGGTTGCGGGGTGCCTCGGAAGGTTGGCTCTTCCTGAGCAGGGGATCGATCGGGCAGTATGTAGAGAGTGGCAGTTCGCAGAACCCGCCTTAACATAAAATAAACACCTCCCCCACTTGAGGGGGCTGTCGGTTCGTGTTTCCCCAGACCCCCTCCGCCCCCCCACAAGCAGATATGTTGTTTTGTGTGTGTGTGTGTGCGTGTGTGTGTGTGTGTGTTGTGTGTGTGTTGTGTTATGTCTGTGTCTGTGCCTGTGTCTGTGTCTGTGTCTGTGTGGGGGTGGGGGTGGGGGTGGGTGGGTGGGTGGGCGGGTGCGTGGGTGTGGGGGGGGAGGGGGGGGTGGTTTTCTTTCCAGAATCCTTCTAAACAGAACCCTGAAGGGTTTCTTTGGGGGGTCGGGGGGGTTTTCCCTCAGACCCCCCCCCCAAGAAAACCCGTCAAGGAGGTTTTGGAAGTTTGGGTGAGGGTTTTTTTCGGTGGGTTCAGTGGGGTTCTCCCCTGGAACTTTGTTTTTTGAAGGGTCAGAAGGGCTTGTCCCCCTGGAACGCCCAAAACCCTCCTTCGGACCCCCACCCCAACACACCCCTACCCCCTTGAGGGGGGTTTTTGGTAGGGCTAGGATACCCCAGACCCCCCCCAGAAAAACCCTCAACGGGCGATTTTGGGAGGGTTAGGGGTGCTTCTCGCGGCAACTTCCCCAAACAAAACCGAGGGTCAGGGGGAGTTCGCCCCCGAACCACCCCAAAAACATTCCTCGAACATGTTTTTTTTTTTTTTTATGTGGGTGGGTCCTCCAGAGCCACACCGACAATCTCCCTCAAAAGGGGGTTGGTGGACGGGTGCTACAGCTATCACAGGCCCAATGTGTCCCTGGCTTCACGGGGGTTCTGGCTTCTGGAGCCCGTGGGTTTCGCCGGCCTCGTGAGGGGCGCTCTGGCTCGAGCGAGGGATTGTGGGATGCCTCGGAAAGTTGGCTACACCTGAGAAAATCGACCAGAGGTTGCTGAAGGTGTTCCTGGCCCAAGGTGTGATGAATGGACGGTTCACCGGCACCATCCGCGCGACCGGGATGCCGGCGAAAACGCCAATGACCCCCAGCGGAGCACAGGATTTCGGCCAGTCGGCAGATCGACACATCGCGGCGCAGCCAGCAAATATTGAATTGGGAGCGCGGGGGGTGGTCACATACATCAGCACTAAATCGGCAACTGGAATACATACTACCAGGGGCGTGCTGTTGTTCAACAACTGGACTTTTTGAGGGTCACGGACGACGTCGGGGTGGTGTGGTGTATATTTGTTTCTCCGCCTTCCTGGGAAATGACGAAACATGTATACACCAACCGCCCGTATACACCAGGATCTGTTTTCTTGTGCGAGCTTCAGTGCAGGGCCAGAGAGCGTTGGTGTATAGAGCTCGGTCCCCTACGAAAGGCTCAAGATTGAGTCCATCAACCATGCGGTCCATTGTGGACCCCTCGGGATCCCCTGGGCCTCGTGAGGGGTGCTCTGGGGGCTGCGGGGCCCGCTTGGTCACCCTGGGGACGCCTTCGGCAGGGGACGCTTCTGGCGCCGAGCCGAGCCCTCGAGTGATATCGTTGGGGATCTTGGCATCGCTCGGACGTGTGCATTTCTCCTTCGGCGAGGACCATCGAGGAGCATCCTTGATCATTTGGCGAAACAGCCACGCACGAAACCGAAAAAAACACAGGGAACGGACGTCCGAGAGATGGCGAGGAATTCCACAAGAGCTTATTCGCTTCACTCCTCGCTGCTCCGCCGACGCCTCGCCCCCGAGCGGCTGGTGGGCGCAGCATCGATGGCCCACCTCATGTTTGCTCGCTCTGCCTATTCACGACGCTTCGCGCAACGATCCCCACCAGCCAATCCAAAGACAATCGCCATGGGAGCTGCCCTGATTTGTGCCAGCGCGAAGTCACGCTCTTGGAGCCTCTTGGAGGCATTCTAGGCCATCGTGGGGCCCCATGGCCTTCTTGAGGGCCTCGAAGGGCATCTTGGGGGCCATCGATCAAATAATCGAATAATAACATATATATATATATATATATCAACTTTGAGCGCTCCGCGCGTATTTCTTGGATCCGCGCAGGGCCATCTCGGAGGCCATCGACACTCGAGGCAGGATGGCCCCGAGTCTCGGGGCCATCTTGGAGGCCATCTCAGGGAGGCCATCAGGAAGGCCATCTTGGAGGCCATCTCAGGCCGCCGCCAGACGATGAGGGAGGATTTTCATTGAAGGACTCCCCCTCCTCCTCCCTCCCTCCCTCCTCCTCCTCCTCCTCCTCCTCCTCCTCCTCCTCCTCCTCCTCCTCCCTCCTTCCTCCTCCCTCCTTCCTCCTCCTCCTCAGGGAGGCCATCAGGAAGGCCATCCTGGAGGCCATCGACCAGGGAAGGGGGGTCATCAATTGCGCGGGCCCCCCCCCCTTCCGAGGAGGCCCACACGCTGCCGCTCCCGCGGCGCCGCTCCAGCGGCGCCCCCGCGGCCGTCCCGGGCCCCCTCCGGGGGCGCCGCCTCGAGGCCTCGAGAGGGCTCGAGGCCTCGAGAGCCCCCCCGAGAGGCTCCCCCTCGAGGCCTCGAGCCTCGAGAGGCCCCCTCGGAGGCGAGGCGAGGCGGCCAAGTCCTTTCGTAGGTTATGTGAGCGCCTCCTTGTCCATGCGCGGCCCAGGGTAGTCAGCATAGGCTGCCACTGAGCCTCATGCGGTCGAGAGGTCGCTCCCCTTCTGGCTATCTTTTTTTCTTTGTTTCATTTCTAGTGTTAAGTCGGGCCTGTCCCCCTACAGGGGGATTTAGACGAAAAATCAAAAAATCAAATCAAAAAATGCACAAAGGATGTCCAACAATATTGAAAACATTGTCCCCAGACTATTGTTTGACTATTTTCGAATATTCCTAGCGTTGCCGATCGGCGCGGGCCCTCGCACCCGCCCCTTCCTGCCTCCCCCCCCTGCAGTGGAGCTTTGCTGCGTTTCGGGCGCCTGTCTCGAGCAGGCGGAGCCCCATCCCCTATGGGGCGCACGGCCGCAGCCAGTGGCAGCACGCAGAGGTCCGGAGAGCCCCCCCCCCCTCCGTCGGAGGTGGGCAGGCCACCTGCCTTGACACGTCGATGAGCGAGCTGACCGTTTTCGGTCCGCGAGAGGGCGTCGCGGCCGTCATTTTTGCGGGCCCAGGTCCATCGGTTTCGGTCCCAGGCCGCTTTCACTGAAGGGTGGCTTACTACAGGGAGGTTTGTCCACCGCCGAGGTACCCTTGCATCCTTGCCTCCTCGGTCCATCGTTGGCCACTTTCGTTGGCCGCGCCCCGCTCGAAAAGCTTCGAAATGGGCGTCCAGGGCCCTGGCATCCTCGTCTCGCATCCTCGTGATGCTGGCCGACTGTGTGCCCTCGGCGTTTGGATTGGCGCGGTGTTGTGCTGG
>CAUYUJ010006842.1:32500-50764 GCA_963575745.1 Prorocentrum cordatum
TAATCGTCGATTCCCAAGACACTATTGGAACATATGCGAACTGGGGGGAAAAGACGAAAACGCAGAAATATTTATATATGTTTGAATCATGAGATTTGTGTGTATGTTGTGTCCCTGGGCCCGTTTTCGATTGATAGGTTCAATCCAGAGGTTTCTCGCCGTTCTCGGCAGGGAGGAGGAAGGAGGGGGGAGGACGGTTCAGGGGGAACGTTCGGGGGGGATAGGCTCAGGCGGGGATCGCCGACAGAAGCCAGGTAGCCCGCCCGCCCAGGAACGTGCGGTTTGTCCATGGAGGGCCTATCGCAGATTTATTGTAGTGGCCTCCGGCATGCCAGTGCCGCCGATCCGGGGCGCTCCTGATGCTATTGTTGTTGAAATGGACGATGACGACGACAACGGACGCCAACGGTCGACGAGCGGGATAATTACGACGACGACCGACGAAAGAGTTAATGACGACGAACCGACGACGACGACGACGACGACGACGGCGACGACTGACGGCGAACGGCTGCCGACGACCGACGACTGGTGACGGCGACGGGTGGAAGGTTCTTCGTTCATCGCTTTCGCTTCCTAGCAATACCAAGTCAGGCCGTGCACCTCTGGCCTGGCAGCACGCCAGTGAGCGCCTCTTGGGGCCCCTTGGTTCTTAGGGCTTCTTGGGGGCCTTTGGGGCCTCTTGGGGGCCTCTCGGGGTCCTCTTGGGGGCCTCTTGGGGACCTCTTGGGGGCCTCTGGTGGCCCCTTGGGGGCGCCTCGGGGGCATCTTGGGGGCTCTTGGGGTCATCTTGGGGTGGAGGACTAGAAGTGTCCGTGCGGGTTCACCCTCTTGAGGCCATCTTGGGGGCCTCTCGGGGTCGTCTTGGGGGGCCTCCAGGGCTATATTGGGGCCCTCTTGGACCGTCTTGGCTCCTCTTGGGGGCCTCTTGGGCTGTCTTGGGGCGATCTTGGGGGCCTCTTGGACCGTCTTCGGCGCTTCTAAGACGGAAAAGGCGATAATGCTAAAATGCTTCAAACCCTATAAGCAACTTGGGGCCCTCTTGGGGGTCCTCTTGGGATCTCCTTGAGGCGTCTTGGAGGCCTCTTGGGCCGTCTTCAGGCCATCTTGGGCGTCCAGGATCGTTCGTGGGCCGTTTCGGGCGCCTCCTGCACCGTCTTGGTGGCCTCCTGGGCCCCTTTTGGCCCGTCTTGGGGCGGTTTGGGATTCAAGGGGGGAGGGGGAAAGACAGGGTGGACCCGATGAACCCCCCCCTCCCCCCCCCTACCCCGGCAGAGCCACCCCGCCCCCCCCCCCCAGCAGAGCTGAAGCTCAGGTTATAGCATTCTTAAACTCACACGCCGGATCGGCAATTTATATTGGGGATGCCTCGCCGACTCAAGCTCGATGTTCCCCTCCCGCGGCCAATCTTCCTCCCGTTCCTCGCCAGGAAGGTTAAGAGAGCATGATGTGTGGGGACGCGGGGGAGGAGGAGGAGGAGGAGGAGGAGGAGGAGGAGGAGAAGAAGAAGGAGGACAAGCAGGAGGATGAGAAATAATGGGAGGAGGGTACGAGGAGGATGAGGAAGAGGAGGGAAAGAAGGGCGGAGAAGAAGGAGGCGGAGGAGGAAGAGGGCGAAGAGGGGTAGGAGGAGGAGGAAGAGGAGAGGAAGAGGACGTGTAGGACAAGGGAGAGAAGAAGTAGGGCGATGAGGGGGAGGATTTGTTTGGGCGTGGGCCGACGTCAGGCCTCAGCTCTCTTGAATACAACAGCACACAAGAGCGGCAAGGGGGTGGCCGACGAGGGGCTTGAGGGGGCCAAGGAGGAGGAGGGTGCGATACCGCGTTCAGCAGCACAAGCGCAACCCGCACCACCATAGTAACCAGCGCGACGGACACCAGCAGCATCACGCCCAGCAACACCAGCACCAGTTGGACCAGCAGCGTCACTCTGACCACCATGGCAGGGAGCAGTGCGAGTGGGAGCAGCACCACAGGTGTTATAAACACGACTGCAACCCTTGGCACCACTTTGACCACCACGTCGTTGAGCAGTACGAGTGAGAGCCGCACCACACGTGTTTCGAAGACGACCGCTGCGAACGACGCCACACTCAGCAGCATTAGCGCAACCCACTGCACCGCAATGATCATGGCGAGCACCAGCGGTACCACGCTCACAAGCACAAACATCAGTGCGACCAGCAGCGCCACACTACCACCGCGCCCGAGAGCAGTACGAGCTGGAGCCGCACCACAAGCGGTACAAGCACGACCGAAACCAGTAGCACCACCTTGACCAGCATTCGGGGAGCAGTCACAAGTGAGAGCAGCACCACGAGTGTTACGAGCACGATCGAAATTGGCAGCACCACGCGCAGCGGTACAAGCGCAACTAGCAACACCACAGCGACTCGCACGTTGGACACAAGCAGTACCACGCTCAGCAGCCCAAGCCCCAGTGGTTCCAGTAGCATCATTCTGACCGCCAAGTTGGTCGGCAGCACGACTAGGCGCAACACCGCGAGTGCTACGAGCAAGAGCGGGACCAGTAGCACCACCACGACAGGCCTGTCGGTGAGCAGCACGAGAGAGCGCAGCACCACGAGTCTCATGAGTACGACTTTTGGCAGCGACAATACGTTCAGCAGCACAAGCGCAGCCAACAACACCACAGTAACCAGCGCGACGGACACCAGCAGTACCACGCCCAGTAGCACCAGCACCAGTTGGACCAGCAGTGCCACTCTGACCTTCACGTCGGTGAGCAATGCGAGTGGGAACAGCACCGCGGGTGTTATGAACACGACTGCGACCCCTGGCACCACTCTGGCCACCACGTCGTTGAGCAGTACGAATGAGAGCCGCACCGCGACTGTCACGAGGACGACCGCTGCCACCGCCCCACACGCAACAACATTAGCGCAGCCAGCTGCACCACAGTGAACAGCATAACGGGCACCAGCGGCACCACGTTCGAAACCACAAGCATCAGTGCGACCAGCAGCACCATGCTGACCACAGCGTCGGAGACCAGTACGAGGAAACGCCCCACAAGCGGCACGAGCTCGACTCAGACCAGCAGCGCCAATCTGACCAGCACATCGGGGAACAGTACCAGTGATAGCAGCACCACGCTCAACAGTACAAGCGCAGCCAGACACGCCACACCGACCAGCCCAGCGAGGCCTACACAGTCCACCTCGATTGCTTCGGCACCGTCCAGCTCGCCGGTTTCCTCGTTTTCCGTGCCCCACCCCTCCTCCGATTCCGTTTTCCTTCCGCTTCCCGTTCGCTCTCTTCCGTTTCCGCTTCGGCTCAGGGCGAGAGGCATGCCCAAGACACCTGTCTTTTCGCGACCCTTGCCACCTTGGACAGCCCGTCCAGGCAGACCATTGCACCATCCGTTGTCCCCCGTCCCATGCCAGGCGCATGGCAGTTCAGCGAGTGTGGCATGCAGGTGCTCGGCATGTATGGCAGTGTTGGTGAGGTCGCAAACTGCAGGTTCGGGGCCCGTCCAGCAGCAGACCGCAGCGGAGGCCAAGGCAGCCTCCCCGCAGACAGCCCTCTCGCCCACGACGAGACGGGAGATAGCAACACCAGCACGCAGCCATCTCTCGCCAAGAAGTTCAGATGCTGATAGAGATGACTTCAGCAGCGCCTCCACTGGTGGCGAAGGCCCACCCTGATTGCAAGCAGCCGCCAGAGTCCCAGAGTCCCAGTGGCAGATCGAGGGACGCAAGAGGGACCTCCGAAAAGCCGTCTGGGGAGTGGCAACATTAGCGTTGACGACAGGAGCATCTGGAGCGGACGACCCAGGTTCAACGGTGGAGGTGGCGACGGGGAGGTTCTCGGCGACGAACCTTGGAAACGCTCGAGACGAGAGAGCAGCGCAACAAGGAGCAGCAGCATGACCTGGCAACCGACGTTGATATGATGGAGGACCAGATCGCGCAACTCGAGGAGTCCAAGGCGGACGCAATACAACTGCCGGCGGACTTAGAGACAGACGGCATTCGAACAGATCCAGGAGGAGGAGGAAGAGGAAGACGGCATTCGAACATACCCAGGGGGAAGAGGAGGAGGAAGACCTCCCAGCAGCGATGGAAACGGTAAAGGCCAGTTAAGCGCCCAGCCGATGCAGCCTACCAGAACGACGGAACCCGGGCCGACGTTGCCAGGCCCCACTGGCAAGTTTTTCGCATGGTTCCCAGCGGAAGAGTTCGCGCGGACAGATGATCGGTGGTTGGTCGTCTATTGCGTTGCTTTAACAGCAGCAGACAACATATCGAGGCGCAGCTACACATGATGAGTATATCTAGCCTGCAGCCTGCGAAAACGGCAGGGACGGACCAGCCGGCCTCACCTCCCCCTCCGCCGATGTTTCTAGAGGTGCAAATGACGCCGTTCTGCATTTATCCACCCAGAACAAGCCCAAGGTCCCTGATGCCTGGCCACGCTGCCCCTGCAGCAGCGACGGCTCAGACGGCCCGCCAGCCATTGCCACCGATGCCGATGGAAAGAGTTGCGGGGGAGGGGGCCCCATCCCAGAAGGACGCGCCCGTTCCTGCGGAAGAAGAAGCTGCAGCCCCGGGCGCATCCCTTTTGGCATTCGCGCAGATGCAGTCTCGACAACGGCGCCCTGGACGAGACCAGCCGACGCCGAGTGCCGCCGAGACGTTATTGCCCCTTTGTTGACGGCCGCGCAGCCAGTCTTGACTCGGGAATGCAGTGATAGTTTGCGCGATCGCAGAATCTCGCAGCTGAACAGGCAGCGGAACTTGCGGCTGGGCAGGGCGCGATCACGGCAGCTGACCGCGCAGCGCCTATGCAGGCGCATTGAGCTCGCCAGGGCCATTGTCTCTTCGCATCGGAAGTCTCAGCGGGCCAAATTGCGAAGACGCCGCGGCGCATTGGGTTGCCGACGTCGGAGCCCGCATCGATAGGTTGGCAGCTCAGGGCAAGGCGTTGCCTCAGTTGCACGGGATCAAGCATCCGAGCAGCGCGGGGCGACCGCCGGCTGGCTCGCCCGCGGGGCGTCATGGACAGCCCAATGAGGAGATAGAACAACCCCAACAGTTCTACTTGCGCCGACCGTGCCATTGCAGGAGAAGGAGGCAGCGGATCTGGCCGCGGAGATCGCGATAGCGGGCCTCTGACATCAAGTCAAGAGCCGTCGGCTCGGCGGCTCGCCCCGCGGTCGACGCGCACGCTTGCCGCCGCGAGGACGGCGGCCGGGGCAACCTGGGGCACGGCGCGGCGCCGGCGCTCACGCCATTGTCACATGCACTCGGGCAAGCGCGCAGCGGTCATCGGTGCCTCTCATGTCCCAGGTCGAGATGTCACGCCGTCACGGGGGGGGATCTCAGCGATAGACGCGCCCGTCTGTGGCCCGCTCGTCGGTGGCCAGTTGGCGAAGAACACGTTGCGCCTCGGAAATGGTGGCGCAGCTCCGAGGGCGACGGAGGGGCGGAGTGGCCCTGCAGCGGCCCGCCCGTCGGGGGGCCCGAGCAACGCTCCCCCGCCACCGGCGCGCATGGAAGCATGGAAGTGCCCTGATGGCCCCGCTCGGCAGCGGCCTGCGCGTCGTGGCGCGGCGGGCCCAGCTCCGGCAGTGGCCCGCGCCTCGGGGCGTCGGCGGACTTGCAGCGACGAGATTGGCAGCGGCCCGCTTGCCAGGGGGCCAGAGCAACGCCGCCCCGCTTCCAGCGCGCAAGTCCGCGTCGCGATAATGACAAGTCGGCCCGGCAGTGGCCTGCCCGCCGCGGCGCAGGCCCATTCTGGCGGCGGCCCGCGCCTCGGGGCGCCAGTGACGGGCAGTGGCCCGCCCGCCTCGGCGCCAGCGTCAGCAAGACTGGCAGCGGCCCGAGGTTGCCAGGTCAGTTAGCGACGCGTCCGGCAGCGGCCCGCCCCCTGGGGCGCTGGCCCCGCGCTTGCGGCGCGAACCGTCGCCGAGACGTCAGGCCGACGACGGGAACGTGGAACTTGCCTCGCGCCCTCTGTTCCAGCCGTCGGAGATCCAGCAGGAGTTCGAAGGCGCCAGCTGCGGTTGCAGAGAAATCGGCGATCAGCTATCTCATTGGTGGGACACGCAGAAGCGCGAGATTGCGATTCAGATAGTTGGGGCCCCGCCGCGGCCCAGCTAATCTTGGAGCTTCGGCGCGCGCGCCGACGATGCCGAGGCGCGCCGCGCAGAACAAATCTTCCGACCCTTCTTCGCATCGCGCGCTCGCGCGACGACGCTTCTAGACCATGACGGGTCAGTTGCCGACAAAGTCTGCCAGGGCGCGAGGTGCTCGGCTCGCCCAGGAATTACCGGCTCGCTGCGCCCCGCGCGCGCGGACGCGTCTAGAGGCAGGGGCGCGCGGGCCACGGGCGCGGGGAACTGCCGCTACATACCCGGGAGAGCATGTTTTCAAATGGAAGCATTGAGGTTTGGCAGATGCTGCGCGACCATGGGATAAGCCAACTTGGAGAGTGCATGTCGCGGACGAATTGCCGGCGAGGAGAATCCAGTTGCCGGCGGGCGCGCGCGCTGACCAACGCGAACAGGGGGGGGGGGGGGGCGCAGGGGGGCGATGGCGCAGACAGCGGTGGCGCCGCTCCCAGCGAGCGACAGACCAACAACATATGCAGAAGTGTGTATATATATATATATATATATATAGACGTATATCCAGGCAGCTGCATGGCCCGAGTTGCTGCGACATCCTCTCGCGCAGCGCCGTGCTCGGCAAATCAGCCAGACCGCGGCCGCGCGAGGGCAATGAGAGCACCTTCGCCCGCGCGCGCTGAGATTGGGGGGGGGAGGGGGGGCAGAAGGTTTAGTTGGCAAGACCAGTCCGCGGTCGGCCACGGCCGCGCTTTCTGGCGAGAGTCTGGCGGGGGATAACAGGATTGAGCAGCGCGCCCCATGGGCGACCGCCCAGGTTCAGGGGCCGCCGCGTTTCGGGCCCCCAGCCGCCGCCCGGGGGGCCAGGTATAAGGCGGCGTTCGACATTTGCGCCCGGGCTTGGCGGCGGGCCAGGACCATTAGACGCGATTGTACAGCTTTGCTCGGAATGCTCTGGATCATGGTCGGAAACTGGAGCATATACATTACGAGTGGCGGGCGGTTTTTCAATCCCAGGACTTTTTCAAGGGTCGGGGGCGACGTCGGAGTGGCGCGGTGTAAACTTTGTTTTCCGCTTTTCCGTGGGAGCAACAGAAAATGTTTGCACCAGGGTGCCATATACGCCAGAATCCGCTTTCTTGCGCGAATCTCAGTGCGGGACCGAAGAAAAGCGTTGGCGCAGAAAGTTCGGTTTCTTACATGACAGTCCGAGGTGGAGCCCCGCCATCGCCGACGCCAGAAGCGCGCGTCGGAGGTCCTGCGATCTACTGGCAAAAGCGGCGGGCATAGCAAATTGTGCTGGTCGAGCCTCCCTCGGAGGGTTACACCAGTACGTCTTTTCGTTTTTCCCGGTGCGAATTACATCGTTACGGCCCGACCCCCGCGTTTCAAGGCTCACCCAGCTCCAACCGTGGCCTTTCCCGACAGAGCTGGACAACGCGGGCGTCGATGGGCGCGACGCCTCAGATGGCCGCCGGCCGCCGCGTCCAGGGGCCGGCAGGTTCGGGGGGCCTCGTTGGGGGCGCCGCGGGCGGACCCCGTCGTCAAGAGACAGTTTCTCATGGCATCAGTTCCAACGCAGCTAGACTTTAAACGAGCAAAGCATATCCAAGCCCAGTCGGGCCGCGCGCGCGCCATGCAATTATCCATACTTGCGCGTCCGAGACGATCTCCCCGAACGCGGCCCAGCGCCGACGCCCCCCCCCCCTGCGTCTGTCGGCCAATCCCCCCCCCCCCACCCCCTCCTTCCCTCATCTGGCACGACATCCGGACTTCGTTCGCCATATATCGGACGCGTAAGCCCCAAGCCCCGATCGAGGGCGATTTGCGAGTCCCAGCGCGCAGTCAAGCAGGGCGCGTTCGAGTCGACGCGGGGCGGCGGCGCGGCGACGGCGCCATCAGAGCCCAACGCCCTCCGCCAGCCTGTCCCTGTGGCACAGGGCCCGGACGACTGGTTTCGCCTGACCCCAAGCGCGAGGCAGCGAGAGTGCCCGAGGCTGCGAGGTGTGATGGCACGTCCACTGGAATCGTCAACGTCGGTCGCCTGTACCTTGGGCCCCCAGGCCTGAACGCAGATCTGGGCAGGGTGTGGCTCATTGCGCAGCAACCTGGCAGGGTGACCCCCATCGCCTCCGAGTCCTTCCTCACGCGCCAAGCGGCGCAGGTCAAATCCCCCCGCCCGAATGCGACCCCGAGCTCGCTGTACTTTCGCAGGTTATGTTTGAAATGGCGGGGGGGCGACTCCAGTTGGTCCTCTATCGCTGGCGCAGCCACGTCGGACACACTTGGAACGCTCTGGCAGACAACGCGCAGAAAGCCATTGTGCTGGACAAACTTGATCCCCCTGCCGCCTAGGGAAGTCGCTCAATCGCTACCGACGTCTACCAGCAGGCGCCGGGGATGGATCTCCCAGGCTGGCTTCGACGCCACAGCTTACCCACTGTGCGTCTTCAATCAGGGAACTATGTCGGTGCAAGGCCAATTTCGGGAGCTGCAGGTTGGTGACCATGCGGACTGCCGTTCGGCACCGCTGCCCATGGACCTTCAGCAAGTTCGAGTTGAGTCCGAGGTGCGCAGCTACAGTGCCTCAGGCTACCAGGGAACACGCGAGATGATGTCCCAGGTTCCAGAAACATGCGCCTCATGTTTTCGTTAAACGGGCATTGCGTTCCAAGAGGAGGCGGCCCATTCATCGGGGGCCTAAGAAGGAAGGAATGAGACGCCACCGCGAGGGCGAACCAGCGGGGCTCACATGGGGGCATCAGCGGGGCGTGAGCTCCACAACCTCAGCGGTGAAATGTGGGCGGGCATCCAACTGCCTCATGGCCACGCCAAGAACAAGCACCATGCGTTCCAGCCAGATCATCCTCTTGTTTTAGACGAATCCCCGCGTCGAGTTCGCGCCCGTCTCTGCCCTGGGCCTCTGGGAGATCGCCTGCATTGCGCATGCCCACCTACTCTGAATGGAAGCTGCAGGAAGCTGCAGTAGAGAGGGAGTATCTGGCGTGAGTTCGCGAAAGCCAACGGCAAGCTGGGGCGAGGCGCAGCGCCGATGGGCGCGAATGCGTCATCTGGGGGACTCCGCCCACGGAGGTAGGAAGCCGAGAGCCCCCGACCCCGGAAGTCGAGGGGCGGTTCCGCGCGCGCCCTTCTGCACGAGCACTGGCCTACGGCCATCGATGCCTTCATGGGGCCCCCAGCGACGAAGCCTTCATCGCTGGAACAGGCGACGCAGAGAGCATCGAGACGCGTTGCTTAGTGAACAATTAAACCCACTTGCCGCCGAGGTCGATGTGCTTCACTGTTTGGAGGCGGGCAAGAAACGGGGGGACCTTTTGGTCGGCTCGGGGTTCTTTTGCCCGCGAGCGGAGGCAGCGGGCCCGACGGCGCCCAAGACCACAACCAGCGCGCGCGAGTGCACCTCCGAGGCTACTCTCCCCGATCGGAATGTCGACCTGGGCGCTCGCTGAGGCGAGGCGACCCCGTCAACGCTGGGCCTGGAATTTTTTGAAACAGGGGCGCGGTTCGACCCGGGCAACCGTTCATCTGGGAAAACGCATCTCGGATGGCCAGAGTCAGATGCGCCATCCACAATGCGCAAGGCGAAGCAAGCATCGTGGCAGCAGATGGCGCCGCGCTTGCGACGCGGTCCAGCAGCTGCGGCAGGGCCGCTAGCTGACTAGACCAAGCTGGCGCTCCAAGAAGAGTCTCAGCTGAGCCTCAATCTAAGGCTTACTTGGATTGACTCTGACGAGTTCACGTGGAAGCGAATGTCGCCGGAGGCGTGCTTGTTGTCTATTGTCAGGTTGATGAGAGTCGCGCACGGTGCCCGGAAGGAGATGCTCGAGTCGGAAATGACCGCGCTGATCGAGAAGGAAGGGGGCCCATGTGAGCATCGACGGCAGGCTGGCCAGAGAAGGAATGGCCCAAGCCAGGACTCTGCTCCGACTCGGGAGTGAAAGAAACAAATGGGGGACGCTTCCCTCCGCCGGGTCAAACCGCGGGGCGTGGTTGGAGATCCCCCAGCCAAGGCTGCCGCCGATTGCTGGGAGTTCTTCTAGGGGCAGTCAGCACGCCCCTGACATGGCGCCCAAGGGGGCAGGGAAAATGTCACAGTTGCGGCAAGGCCCTGGGCCCGAGGGCCCAGAGGGTCCCCCAATCCATCCCCGCCAGGGTCAGCGCCCAGCTTGATATCAACATCCCCATCCCCGCTCCGGGTAGCCAGGCGGGGGGGCCGGACAACGTCCGCGGTCGCTCGCATAGAACCGCGCCTGCGCAGGGTGCCGAGCACATGCGCCCCCGCTTCTGCGCGTCATTCTCGGGGGGGAATTATTGCAGTTCGAGCGGGCCGGGGCGGCGGCGATTGCAACCTGCACAGGCGACGAAAAGTTCGCAAGCAGCAGGAGAAGCTCCTTCCTGAGCAAATTAGCGCGCACCTTCCCTCGATCGCCCACGCGTTGAAGACAGCCCGTTCGGGTAGACGAGGGCTTGGACACGCGGGCTTCCTCTCCAAGATGCGCGCTCTCCGTGTTGCGGGAAGGTCAGCATTTCCTGGTCTCCGCGATTCAACGGCAGCCATCTATTCGGTTGCGCGACTACAGTTTGCCACCCCCCTTGTCCGAAGGTGACTTCCTCGATCTCGCCCAGCCCCGCCCGATCGCCCCCTCCCTCCAGCACGCGCTGAACACCCTCGAGCAATCGGGCCTCGTCGGCGGGGCCGTGCCCACGACCGCTTTCTCCAGCTCCCAGCGGGTGGTCAGCCGCGCGATTTTTGGCAATCTCCAGGGGCGATTTTTTCCAAGGTGCCCCACCGTGGATCACAGCCAGTGGGCGCTCTTGCGCGCGACATGTGCGTAGATGGGTTTTCCCCCGTGGCCCAATGCATTCATGGCGAACTTCCGACTGTTGTCCGAAGCGGCCGCCGTCGATTCGATGGCAACGTTTTTTCCCCTTTCGTTGATCGCGCGAGCGCCGCGGCAGGCGTGGACCGACCTCTTGCGCTTGGGCGGTCTGCCGGGCGTGCTGTGGCAATTTCTGCAGAGTGGCTGCGATGGCTGTCGAGGAGAGTTACTGAGGGCCTATGACGAGGCCCGTTGGGGTCGGCGCCAGAAGCAGCTGTGGTCCAGCGCCACGGACGAAATTGAAGTCGCCCCTTGCGTGTAAATGTCAAGGTTCGGCAGTTTTCAAGTCCCTCGGCGCCCAAACATCCGATTCGGGGGACGCGGCGCACGAGGCTGGCGTCGGGGCGCCGGCTGCCATGGGAGGACGAAAGCGCCTCCAGCGCAAGCTGGGCCGGGGTCCAAGCTTGGGCTGCGCCGCGAGGTTAGATGCGCAAAGGCCCGCGCTTGCGCCGGCGCGCTCTACAATGCTCCAACTCGGGATCCCCTTCGCGACCTGGGCTGTCAAGAAGCTTCGCGTTGCGCGTGGGAGGGATGTTTTTTCTTTGCGCGGCGCTTGGCCCTCTCCCCCCCTTCGGATGCATTAGTGACGACGACCCGTCTAGAGTGCTTGCCAATGTCGTGGGGGCCCCCAGGCTGCGTCTGCCGAGCTGGCTGGACTTTTTGTTCGAGTGGGTAAAGGCGCGGCCCGCTATGCTGGCCGACCGCGCGAGCTGGCCGAATCCGCGCGTGTCTGAAAAAGAAGTTCCGAGACGGGAACGATGCAACTGTGCACCTGGCGCGTTAGATGTGGCGCGGTAGTGTTTTTTTTTGCGCGTCGCTGTCCAGGCTGCCCAGAGGATGCCTGGTTGTCGGGGAAGTTCGCGGCGAGGAAGATCGCCCTTGCCCCTTGCGCGACAACGGGTCCGAAGATGCCCAGACCCAACAGGCTCTGCTGCGCTATCACTGTCGCCTTGCCAGCCCGGACCCTGCGCCCGCGCAGATCCATGTCAGCAGAAACCGCGGGCGCGAGCATCAGTCTGAAACGGCTATAGCGGGCGCGCTGCGTCAGCGTTGCAGCAGCAAGTGGCGCTCGCGCAGCAGGCCATAATTGCTCACGCCAATCGCGCCCTGCCCGTTGGAACAAATGCAATTGGCCACGCAGGCGAGAGCTAGTGATCTCCAAATTCACGAATGGAAGACCTTCGGAGTCAAGACTCAGCAGGACACGCGCGCGCACGCATCTACACATATATGTAATCCGTAAGGGCTTCGCCCCCTGCCGCCGGCCCCCTCTCTCGGAGAATGGGCCATGGAAGAGCTAAGTCATGAGGCCTTGGCGCTGTCGTGAAGCAGTATCGAAACTTCATGCGAAGCCGATTCGCAATCAGCAAAACCAACTGATCACAAGAGGGGTTACCACACCTGGCGATTGGTAAGACGTGTATGGTTTACGGGCTTGGTTACCACACCTTGCGATTAAAGGGCCGAGGGAGTTCTCGCAGTTTGGGTTACCACGCCTTGCGATGGATGTGCGTGAAGGGTGGCACCGAATTTCAGAAATGTGCAAATCCCCTGTGTTTTTGGACCCTGACCCCGCGGATCTGCGTAAGGGGTGGCACCGAATTTCAGAAATGTTGCAAATCCTTGTGTTTTTGGACCCTGACCCCGCGGATCTGCGTGAGGGGTGGCACCGAATTTCAGAAATGGCAAATCCCTTGTGTTTTTGGACCCTGACCCCGCGGATCTGCATGAGGAGTGGCACCGAATTTCAGAAATGTGGCAAATCCCTTGTGTTTTTGGACCCTGACCCCGCGGATCTGCGTGAGGGGTGGCACCGAATTTTCAGAAATGTTGCAAATCCCTTGTGGTTTGGGACCCTGACCCCGCGGATCTGCGTGAGGGGTGGCACCGAATTTCAGAAATGTGGCAAATCTGTGTTTTTTGGACCCTGACCCCGCGGATCTGCGTGAGGGATGGCACCGAATTTTAGAAATGTGGCAAATATACATATAACGGCGCACCGGGTCCGGGGGCCCGGGGCCGGGACCTCGACCACAAATGTGCACCCCGGGGGGCCCGGAGGCTCGTCGGGGCTTGCCGGAGGCCTCCCCGGTCAGACAAGACGGCCCCAGGAGCGCCCAAGACGGCCCAAGAAACTTCCAAGAGGCCTCCAAGAGGGCTCCGAGATGCTGAAGATGGCCTCCAGACGTCCAAGGACGCCCCCAAGAGGCCCCAAGAAGCCTCCAACATGCGTCCCAAGAGGGCCCCTAGACGCAAAAATTGGCCCATTCCTTTCGTAAAACGTACATTTTCAACAAAGTTGTCTTTTGGGCTTTCCGACGTTACAGGACGGCCCAAGAGGCGCCCAAGACCGCCCCAAGACGGCCCAAGAAGCTTCCCAGAGGGCCCCAGGACAGCCCAAGAGGGCCCCAAGACGGCCCAAGAGGCGCCCAAGATGGCCCAAGAGGGCCCCAAGACGGGCCCAAGAGGGGGCCCAGAGGGGGACCACGAACCGCAAGCTCGAGCCTTCCGCCCCAAGAGGCCGCCAGGAGGCCCCTCAAGAGGCCCCAGGAGACCCCAGACGTCCAAGGACGCCCCCAAGAAGCCTCCAACATGCGTCCCAAGAGGGCCCCTAGACGCAAAAATTGACCCATTCCCTTCGTAAAACGTACATTTTCAACAAAGTCGCCTTTTGGGCTTTCCGACGTTACAGGACGGCCCAAGAGGCGCCCAAGACCGCCCCAAGACGGCCCAAGAAGCTTCCCCCCAGGACAGCCCAAGAGGGCCCCAAGACGGCCCAAGAGGCGCCCAAGATGGCCCAAGAGGGCCCCAAGACGGGCCCAAGAGGGGGCCCAGAGGGGGACCACGAACCGCAAGCTCGAGCCTTCCGCCCCAAGAGGCCGCCAGGAGGCCCCCAGGAGGCCCCTCAAGAGGCCCCAGGAGACCCCAGACGTCCAAGGACGCCCCCAAGACGCCCCAAGAAGCCTCCAACATGCGTCCCAAGAGGGCCCCTAGGCGCACAAATTGACCCATTCCCTTCGTAAAACGTACATTTTCAACAAAGTCGCCTTTTGGGCTTTCCGACGTTACAGGACGGCCCAAGAGGCGCCCAAGACCGCCCCAAGACGGCCCAAGAAGCTTCCAAGAGGGCCCCAGGACAGCCCAAGAGGGCCCCAAGACGGCCCAAGAGGCGCCCAAGATGGCCCAAGAGGGCCCCAAGACGGGCCCAAGAGGGGGCCCAGAGGGGGACCACGAACCGCAAGCTCGAGCCTTCCGCCCCAAGAGGCCGCCAGGAGGCCCCCAGGAGGCCCCTCAAGAGGCCCCAGGAGACCCCAGACGTCCAAGGACGCCCCCACGACGCTTCGCGTCACCAATTTCTTCTCACAACGATTCCTGGGTCTGTGACTCGACAGAACCTAAGCGCGCGCGAAGCGCGCGCGTGGTTCTAGTCCCATGTGTTTTTGGACACTGACCCCGCGGATCTGCGTGAGGGGTGGCACCGAATTTTCAGACATGTGGCAAATCCCCTGTGGTTTTGGACCCTGACCCCGCCGATCTATGTGAGGGGTGTCGATTTCGAGCCCCCCCGGCAATTCAGACAACGCGCCCAGGGAGTGCTAAAATGCTGGTTTGGGCCTCCCCCCCCTCGCGCGGTCAATCAACTAGTTACAGTAAACAGCAATAAGCAGAACTGTAACACTGGAAACTACAAGCTACAACTGGTACAGGAAACTGCGAATCCCGCGCCTACAGCCTGGTGGCCCCACAAGGGGGCCGGCGGATTAAATACATACACGTACATATATGTAAATGTCTACAGATCTGCGCGCATGTGTATCCTAGGGTTTTCACGAAATTGGCACGGACCAGCCTGACCACCAGTGTTTCCGACCAGCAGGTGCTCTGATGGGATGGCCCCCGTCCTTGGGCCCCTCGCGCGCGCCTGGGTCCCTCGTGAAAGACGCGAGAACACCTCGTCAAATCGATTGTAATTGTTGCGGCATAGCGCGGGCAGAACGTTAGCAATCAGACCCCGAAGTTTATCCTCAGGCGCGTAGATAGCCACAGATGGGAAGGATTTGTTTCCAGGATCTGATCTACGAGGAGCTGGGCCAGGCAGCGGCCCCTCTCGCCCCGCAGGCTGCTGCGAGCGACCTTTCAGGTCACGGCGGCGAGTTACAGAGATGGTGCGACATGATCGCGCCTGGTCGGGCACTCGGGTGTTTCGCGCCCCCGTCGCTCACCGCCCGGGGGTTGCAGCTCGGGTCCCCCGGGCCCAAATCCCCTCGTGTCGGGGAGCCTGCGCGCCTCAGGGGAATCCTGGGGCTGGAAAGCTGCGTCACTTTAGCTGCGCGAGGTGCTTGATATAACCAAGGAGGAACCCAGGGCCACGATCAGTATTGGACTTGCGTACAGAGACGTGCGCATCAGGTTCACGATGGATCTGCCTACCAGACCCACCGCTGGCACGAGGGCTGGTCCGTCCTGGCGCGAACGGACTGGGCCAGGCCCCCCACCGCCACGACGGTCGAGATTGGCGCTAGAAATGCAGGCGGCGTATCCTTGGTACGGATGCGTTGCTGATGCTGCTGCTGCTTCCGCCGCCTTTGCTCAGCGTGTCCGTGACTGCGCGCTCTTTCGCTGAGGGAGTTGGCCTTTGAGTCTGAACTGTTGGGCCTCCTTCGGCCGCCCGGGCGTGGCCGCCGCTTGGGTGCCGGGGGCGTCAGGCTACGCCGTGTCCCTGAATAGTTCTGGGGGCACAGGCAGTCCGGGGGGGGGGGCCTGTTGTCTGGGGGGAGGGGTGCCTGTTGCCCGGGGGGGGTACCAGTAGTCCGCGGTGCCGCGCGCGCAGTCCGGGGGGGGGCGCGTGTTTTCCGGGGGGGAGGGGGGAGCATGCTACGCATGGAATGAATTTAATGGAAATAAATCGCAGTGGATCCGTGAGTGGATCAATCTAGACTGATGAGGCTATGATGCCTCTTTTGATTTTGAGCCGGCTATGATGCCCGCTCGTGCCCACCCCGTCCCGTCTTCAGGGACTTCGCATCCTCCTATGATGGTAAGATGGGAAGACGGGCCGCCGCCCCTGGCACTGCACGTACGGCGCCAGGTTTGCGGGGATTTGGTTCGACCCCCGCAGTTCCGGTGATGGAAACTGCAGGGGGTGTGAGGCCTCATGGTGGTCCTCATTGGTAAGGCCTATGATGGTCCTCACCAGGGGGGGGGGGAGGGCAAGGGCGGACCAGGAGGAGGAGGACAGGGAGGAAGACATAGGGCCATGGGGGGGAGCTCGCGCTCACGCATCGACGCACGCGTGGATGTAGTCCTGTGGGGGTACCTGTAGTCCAGGGGGGGTGCCTGTAGTCGGGGGGGGGTATCTGCACTCCGGGGGGGGGGCCTGTGGTCCTGGGGAGGAGTACTTCTAGTTCGGGGAGGGGCTACCTGTAGTCCGGGGGTACCTGTTAGTCCGGGGGCCCAGAGCTATTGAGGGGCAAAGGTTGGCCGATAGGCGGCCAGTGCGCTGTTCCTTCTTCCCGCATCCCTCTCGCACTTGTTTTCTTTGCTTGTATTGGAGGCGACTTAGAACGTCTTTGGATTCCGACCGACCGAGGATGAGAAGGAAGGAGGAAAGAGGAGGGAGGCGAAGGCGAAGGCGAAGCACGAGGAGGAGCAGGAGGAGGAGGAGGAAAAGGGGAGGGCCGCGCTGGCGTCGCGTGACGAGCCGCCTCGCAAAAGGCCCACGGAGGGGATGCTGGTAACCACCGTCGCCGACGAGAGCCGGCTCGCCTACATCGGCCTCGTGGACGTGCTCACGCCGTACTCCGCGAAAAAGAGGCAGGCCAGCCACGACGTGGGGGAGCCGCGGCCCGAAGAAGAAACAACCAGTGGCATATTCTTAGAGGGGGGGATTTGCTCAGCCGGGGACAGGCTGAGGGGATGATTGTCGGACGGGGCTAATGTCAGCTCGTGATTAACAACAGGCCCCCCCTTGGGGCTGATGAATAGACCCCGCGGGGCGCGATAGGAGGAGAGAGGAGGGGGAGGGGGCCTCCTTGCCCGCGGGCCCTCGAGGCAACTGGCGCCTTTCTGGCAGCGGGCACGGCAAAGAGAGCACGTCGGTGCGTCCGACGTGACCGCGGACTGTGTGGGGACGATCGCCGACGGCAGTTTTCTGCTCATTCGCACGAGGGGTCGCTGCGGAGGTTGTCATTTCGTGCAACAAATCCCATGCCCAGCAGCGGCCGCTGTCGGTGCGGGACAACATTTTGCACGTGGGCGGATAGCGCGACCATGTTTCCCAACGCCCATGTCGGACGCGCCAAACCTCGCTCTGCGCCTTTTTGTTGGCCCCGACGACGGTGACAGAGGGAGGGAGGAGGACTACCCGCCTTGCTCGGGTCGGACGAAAGGCTGGGGAAGCAAAGGGGGGATTGCAAAACCTGCTGTGCGCAGCTGGTTTCGGTCGCTTTGCCGAAACGCCGAAAGGCCGGTCCTCGACGCATGGCCGCTGTCGGCGCCAGGAGGCGCTTGGAAAATCGGCGACGTGAGCTGCTTGGCAGATCCCCCCGTGCTGCGCCCCACTTTCGTCCAGCCCTCGTTGCCCGCAGGCCCGCATCGGCTCGACAGAAACAGGGGCGCCCTGGCTCGCCCTTGCCTCCAAAAAAAACCCCCTTGCCCCTCGTTGGCGGCTGGGCGTCGGCGCTAATCACCGGCGCCGCCCCGTTGATTTTCAATTTGGCGAGCGCCACCCCGCGATTCGCCCAAACAGGAGATCTATTTGTTTAAACGCGCGTCCCCCGCGGAATTGTTAATTTCAAGCTGGCAATACGACGAGGAACAACCCATTCCAGAGCATCCTGGAACGCTTTCATAGCGTTCCAAATCGCTGTAGGAAAGCTGCCGCGCCCAAAGCATTCTCCAGAATCGCCAGATTTAAGAGATTCGGGATTAAAGTTCACACGATGTTTTCCTCGTCTTGGTTTCGTGATGGATGGGCCAAGGTTGTTGTCGTCGGCTTTCGGCGGTTCCCCAGCCTCGTGACGTTTTCCGCGGTTGCGCCTCGTCGACAGGGTTCGGGGGGTGCCCGGATCGTTCCGAACGGCTGTCGGGGACCCGAGGTGTGGCCCGAAAGTCAGGAGCGACGTTACGGGGGGATTGATTCAAGGATTGTCCTCATCCTCCTCGTCCTACACAGTTGTCCTTCTTTCCTCCTCCTCGTCATCATTTTCCTTTTTCTCTTGCTGTTCCTCCTCCTCCCCCTCCTGCTGCTCCTGCTCCTCCGCCCCTTCCCCCT
>CAUYUJ010006843.1:5000-50757 GCA_963575745.1 Prorocentrum cordatum
GGCGGCGGCCGGCATGCACCATGACCAAGATCAGCGTCGGCACGATCCCTCGACATCTTGGTCATGGTCATCGTGCTTATTCCCTCGATTCGCCGGCGCGCCGCAGGGGAAGCGAGAGTGGGCATGTCACCTTCGAAGGCGCTGGGGCTTCTCACAAGCCCTCCGGCCTTCTGAGAAGCCCTCTGCGGCCTCGGAGAAGGCTTTGAGAGATTTCCACAAGGCCGCCTTCTGACCCTTCTGAAAAAGGTGCCGATACCGCTACTCCCAGGACCTCTCCCTGGGTGTGTTCTGACCACGATTTCGCGGCGACTCCAGCCGCGTCATACAGGGCCTCCCCCGAGGTCCAAAAGGGCGAGAACGAGGGAGGGGTGAGGGTATCGATACATACCTGTCGGAAGAAGTAGGTAGAAACATGAAGTAGGAAGGCGGATAAAGTAGATTGGGTTCGGGCCCGCCCAGAGAGTGACAACACGCAGCAAAAGCATATCGATTCTTGAAGCAGAACGGCGCTTGAAGTAGATTGGGTTCTGGGAATCCAAAAATACCTACTTTCAACGACCGATGGGTACATTGTCCTCCTCTGAGATCAGGCCCGCCCCCTCTGCCTTCCCCCCGAGATGCGCGCCGCCGATCGATGCATGTCTGTGTTTTGGGTTTTCGTCCCCTCGGAGCGCAGCTCACGGCAGCGCTTGGTCGTCCCAATGGCGCTCAAATAGCTCGACCAAGCGAGCGCGGAGCGGACAGAATGCATCTCCCTCACATGGCGCTATTGGGGGCTGTTGGGCGCTACAGTGGAGGCCGGTCCACAATAAACCTTTCGCAAGAAGCCCGACCCTGAGACCCCAGGACGCCCATTGATGCTTGGTGTGGGAACGTCGCGCTCCCCACAGCGAAAAGCCATCGAAACCCAAGAAACCCAGGGCACCCTGGAGGCAAGCAGGATGTTTCTTGGCATGGGCCTCCACTGTATTGTTAGGTCGGGCATGTCCCCCTACAGGGGGATTTTGGACGAAAAAATTATACAAAAACATATCAAACATGGTCCAACATGGTCACAAAACTCGTCCCCATATTCCCCAATCAGAGCTTGCCTCTGTAGGGGTCCTAGCGGATTCATATGGTTGGGTTAGGTTTGTCACCGATTTTCGCTGCACGCCGGGGTGCCCGGGTGCCCGGGGTGCCCGGGGCCCGGGTGCCCAAGGGGGGCCCGGGGGGGCCCGGGGGCCCGGGTGTCCGGGTGCCCTGGTGCCTGGGCGTGCCCAGGGGTGCCCGGGGGTGCCCTATAGCCCTACAGCCATAAGCCCTATAGCCCTATAGCCGTATAGCCCAATAGCCCAATAGCCCTATAGCCCTACAACTCTATAGCCCTATAGCTCTATAGTCCTATAGCTCAATAGCCCTATAGCCCTCTAGCCCTGATTGGGATTTTTCTCCGGTGTCATTATTTGGACTATTCTTGAATATTCCTCCTGTAGAGGGACAGGCCCGACTTGACTGCATTGGGCACCACTGGGTACTAGTTGCACGTCATTCGGCGCTGCCTGGCGCTGTCGGGCGCCAGATTCGGCGCTGTGGAGCGCCATTGGGCTTAGGTCGGGCGTGTCCCTCTACAGGCGGATTTGGGACGAAACATTTTAAGCATCCGAAACATACCCCAACATGGTCAAACAAATACCAGACAAATCGTCGCCAAACCATGTTTTCACTATTCTTGAACATTCCCCCTGTGGAGGGGCACGCCCGACTTGACGCCAGATCTGGCGCTGTGGAGCGCCATGGGGCGCTGTTCGCCGATACTATACGCTCCAGCGAAAACGAGCGGAAGCTTCCGTGATTTGCCACCTGACTCGGGGGCGCGCAAGCATGGATTAGCGATCCATAGATTTGGCGCGCGGTCGCCGAACTCATGCATCGGGGGAGGCGCCCTCCCCAGAGTGCGGCCGGTGCCGCCTCGCTCGGCGGCGGGAACCCGCGATTCCCCACGGAAACGGGACCCGTCGCTAATCCACGCCCCCTTGATCCATGTTTGCGATCGCCTGAATTCACCACCTGACTTATGTTGCTCCCATCGTACTAAAGGACCACATCCCAAAAGCCATTTCGAGCGCCAGGAAAAGTGTCGAAAGAGTATCGAAGCAGTGTTGAAACAGTGTCGGACGCGTGTCTCCCAGGACCCGACACGCGAAAACCCTCGAGTTTCGGTACTTTTCTGGTGCTCGAAATTCTTCCTGGTGATGAAGGCTAAAATAAGTTGGAACATCATAACACCCGACGGTTCCTCGGTCTCGGGCACGTGGCGCAGCAGGTCCAGGTCCAGGTCCCCCGAGTCCCACGGGCACTCCGCAGCCCGCCAGCCAGAGCCCTCGCGCGGCTCCTGGTCCTCGGTGAGGGGCAGGAGGCCGTTGTGGATCACGAAGGTGGCCGCGAACAGCTGCTCTCCCACCCGCCTGAGCCTCAACCTGAGTGGAGGCACAGGATGCGAGGCGGGGATTTATCCATATCCACCGCCTGGGAACCGACGTCCTGGTGCCCCAGCGGGCGGCGGATATGGATATATGTTTGCCCCGGGGGCCTGAATATGTCCATATCCACCGCCTGCCGAGGTCCCCGAAAATTGATCCTCCAGACGGTGGTCATGTATGAATTCCCGTCTCCGGCAGGAAACTGCGTAAGCAGAAAAACTTTCGGCGCTCCGCGCTGACTTCTTAGATCGGCGACAGGCCCACCTGGCGGTTCCTCCGGCGCCGCCCCTGACGCGCTCCGCGCGCCAGGGAGGCGGGTGCAGCGCCGATCTAAGAAATCCGCGCAGAGCTCCGAAAGTTTATGCTTATGCAGTGTTTGATCCTTCGACTGAGGGGTGCCCGCAGGCCCTGACATCCTCGACGGACGGGTTTAGGCAATTCTCCGCCTCTGGGGACCCTCACCAGGCCCCAGGACCATCAAAAACCGACTCGGGATAAAAAAGCTGTCCGCGGGAAGGGATCCAGAACTCTGGGGGTCTGGGGCCCAAGCCCCGACTGGCGGTGAATGCGCGATTCGGGGTCGATGCTTCCCCATATCCTTCGTGGATCATTTTCCCTGGCTGGCGCGCGTTCAGCCACAGACACAGAGAGATGCAACGCCAAGAACTACTTGGTGCACCTCACCAAAACTTTGAGAGGCTTACCCCACTGATCTGACAGAAACATGGTTCGGGTCGGGCGAAAGGGGGGGATAGCAAAGGGGGGGGTTGAGAATCAGCTCACGTAGCTGATTTTCCCGGCGCCTCCCGGCGCCGAGGCGGCTATGTATCGAGGAATGGGCCCCTCGGTGAGGCCGAAACCAGCTGCATGCAGCAAATTTCGTAACCCCCCCTTTCCCAATCCCCCCCTTTCGCCCGACCCGACAAGTCTGCTCCTTCTTGTGGTGAGTGCGCGATTCGGGGTCGATACCTTCCCCCTTGGGCCCCCGCCCCCGGCGTTGCCCCCGACAGCCACTCCACGACGCCGGAGGTCCCAGACACGACGGCGCTGCCGTCGCCCTCTCCCTCCGCCTCCCTGGACGCAGCCGCCGCGCGGGTGCTGACCCTGCAGAACACGACGATGTCCTGGATCCGCCACCGCACCTGCAGCGGTTGGGCCTCCCAGGCAGAAACGGTTCCAACTGCGAGGTCTAGAGCTTGGTCGGGCATGTCCCCCTGACAGGCGGGCTTTGGACGAAAAAAGTTACAGATAGTCAAAAACTATCTAAAGGAGTCCAAACTGATCAGACCATCGTCCCCAGACTTTCTTTTTACTATCTGGGAAGATTCCTCCTGCAGAGGGACATGCACGACTTGAAACTACGAGGCCTAGAGGGGGGGGGGGGTCCGTAGTCCCTCCCCGCTCCCACCCCCAAGGCGCCCCCCCCGGCCCATCTGGGCGCGGTGGCGGCATCGCGCGGCAGCGCAGCTGGGTGAGCTCGTTCTTCAGCACCAGGTCCATGCAGTGCTTCTCGTCCCTGAACTCCTCGAGGAGCACGTGGTGCAGCAAGTGGCACAGGTCCACGCAGTTCAGCGACTCGTACCGGGCCAGCAGCCGGCGGAGCACGAAGGAGGCGACGCGATGCCTCTTGACGCTGCTCAGGAAGTCCACGGGGATGTCGCCCGTGGTGACCATCGCCTGGGTCTTCCGCGACCTGAGAATGAAGGGGCCCAAGGACACACACATAAATAGACACAAACAACCGGATTCCCCATATTTCCCATATTTTCTGGTTTTTTGTCTTCCCCCCACTTCCCATCTTTTCCCATATTTTCCTGGGAATCGACGATTAATTGTGTCTGTGTGTTTTGTTCCCTCCTGAGAGAAGCTGTTTTGGTCGGCGGCTTCGGAGCGGGCCCGCCGCGGCCAAGCAGGGCGCGGGGACGACACGGCGGGCGAGCTCGGCACGGAGGGGAAGGACGGAGAGGAGGGAGGCGCGAGGGCGGCGCAGGCCGCGCTCGGAACGAGGCGGGAGGGAGGCGCGAGGGAGGCGCGAGGGAGGGGGAAGGCGCGGCCTGACAGACACGCCTGTGGGAGGAGGGAGGCGCGACCTGACGAACACGTCCGTGAAGAGGTTGCGCGCTCGGTCGACCTGCTTCACCAGGAGCAGGGACCTGACCATCCCCGCGGCGAGCGCCGGCGGCGTCTGCAGGGGGTCGCAGTACAGCACGAATCCCGCGAGCCCTGCGAGGACGCCGTCGGACACCCCGTCGATGATGGCCTCGGGCAGGTCTTCCTCGGCATTGTCCACGAAGTGCTGCGGCGTCTTCCCCCCCTCCTTCTCGTCGTCGCTGAACGTGATGATGGGCTCTTGCTCCTCCATCATCGCCGCCTCCGCGGCCTTGCGGACGGTGGGGTCCTTGGAGAACAGCGTCGACTCGATAATCTGTTTCCGGAAGACGTGGAGCGCGAAGTGGTGCTCCTTCCAGTCCTGCTTCTGCTGCTGCGACGACGTGTTGGCTTCGTCGTAGAAGAAAGACTTCACCGTGGAGGAGACCGACTGGAGCGCGTAGTTCATCCTGCCAAGATTCTCCACCTTCACCTGGCCCGGTGCGGCAACCCTGAACCAACAAAATAGGATCCCGGCCTCCATCTCAATCTCCCTTCCCTTCCAGCGCCTTCCGTTGGCGGCGAGCCGGGGGGGAAGCGAGAAGGGGCGGGCCTTCTCAGAAGGCTCGGACGCCCCCCTTCTGAGGAGTTATCTAAGCCGTCCCCGAAGGCACGCAAAAAACCTCCCAGAAGGCTGGAGGGCTTCCGAGAAGCCCCGCCGCCCTCCGAGAGGGCTTTTCCCTCTCGCTTCCCCATCCGCGCTAGCCGCCGAGGTTCCTTCGATCCTTCGACGGCGAGCTCCGCGCTCACCGCCGAAGTGCCGTCGATCCTTCGAGGGCGAGGCCCTTTCTCGGAGGAGCGAAACACAGCATGCGCACCACTTCTCGGAGGTCCGATGCGGCAACCCCCCTGAGCCAACAACACGGCATCCCCTGGGGGGGGGGGCATCCGCCAGCCGCCTCCCTTCCGGCGTTAGGTCGGGCGCGTCCTCCTACAGGCGGATTTTGGAGGAAAACCTTAAAAACTGACAAACGAGAATAACGTTTAAAAAAACATTGTTAAACAATGAAGCTACTCTTCTTATCAGCTTTAAACTTAAAAACTCCGATATAGTCAAAAGAGACAACGAAAAATCGTCCCATACTATTTTTGCGCTGTTCCAAAAGATTCCTCCTGTAGAGAGACTTGCCCGATTGAAATCTAAGCCTCTGCCGGCCTCCGCCTCCTCTCCCTCCCTCCCAGCGCCTTCCGCCAAAGAAGAGGCGCCGATGCCTTCGATCCTTCGAAGGCGAGGCCCTCTGCCGGGGGAGCCACAAGCGGCACAAGCACCATTCCTCGGAGGGCCGCGCGGACCTCCTGGATGTTGGCGCTGGACCCTCACCCCCCCCTGGCGGCCCAGCGCCGATCCAAGAACTCCGCGCGGAGCCCCGAGAACTGGTAGAGCAAAGAGGAAGGAAGAAATCCAGCCGACCCCCTCGTGCTGTTTATGGGTGCAAGAATATCATAAGCGGCATCGACATCAACTTCCACTGACCGCCTGGATTTCGTGGATCTGCGCAGGACCCTCCCCCCTGGAGGCGCTCCTCGCGCCAGGGGCGGCGCCGGAGGCGCCGCGAAAGGGGGGCCCCCGCCGGTCCAAGAACTCCACGCGGAGCTCCGAGAAATCATGAGGCTCCCAAAGAGGCCCCAGAACTCCCACCCAGATGCCACCGAGAGCCTTCCGAAGAGGCCCCAAGAAGCATCCCTCTGGCCCACGTCAGCGTCGTCGTCGCCGCCGCCGCCGTTGTCGTCGTTGTCGTCCCCCTTCAGGGTCGGCGGCACCAGCTGTAAGGCCTTCGCAATCATGCCGATTTCTGGAACGCCCTTTCTGGGGAAACCACCAGGTACTGATACCACTCCTCCCTGGACCTCTCCTGGGGTTCGTTCTGACCACAATTTCGAAGCGAATCCAGCGATGGCGACGAGAAACTCCCAGGAGACCCAAAAAGGCGAAAACGAGGCAAAAGTAGGGGCATCTACCCCCACCAGCCATCGATTCTCATGAATCGATGGGAGGCGGGGGAAAGGTTCGGATTCCGCCACGGGTTAGACGAATTCCGAACCCTACCCCCGCCGCCCATCGAGTTGTCTGAATCGTTGATCGGCGAGGGTAGGGTGCGGACTTCGCCGCCGACTCGAAGGCGAGGCCCTTTTTGGCACGCCCTCGCCTGGAAGGCCCGCAGAACCTCCAAGGATGCCCAGACGGGACCTCTCGCCAGGGACGCGGTGAGCCGGAAGTCCACCGCGTCTAGCCGCGCGCACAGGCGCTGGATGACCTGGCAGAACGCCTGGACCACCTGCGCACGAGAGGCGCCGTGCTCGCCGTCGCCGTCCTCCTCCAGGAGGAGGAACAATGACAACCACATTCGACTAAGACATTCGCCTGGCGAGAAACCCAACATGCAGTTGTAGGTTACGCAATTGTGGATACTGTCATCGGTGGAGCTCCCTATGGGGCCACGGAACGTGCGAGGAGGGTGCCGAAATGGGTGCGGCGGGCGCATGCGAGTGCAGCCACGGGAGCCTTCGGTGGAGCTCCCTATGCGGCCACGAAACGTGCGAGGGGTGTGCCCACATGAGTGCTGCGGACTCATGCGAGCGCAGCCACTGGGGCCTTCGGTGCAGATCTCTATGGGGCCACGAAACGTGCGAGGGGTGTAACAACATGGGTGCGGCGGGCGCATGCGAGCGCAGCCACTGGAGCCTTCGGTGGAGCCCCCTATGGGGCCACGAAACGTGTGAGGGGTGTGCCGACATGGGTGCGGCGGGCGCATGAGAGCGCATCCACTGGGGCCTTCGTGAGGGGTGTAACGACATGGGTGCGGCGGGCGCATGCGAGCGCAGCCACTGGAGCCTTCGGTGGAGCTCCCTACGGGCCACGAAGCGTGTGAGAGGTGTGCCGACATGGGTGCGGCGGGCGCATGCCAGCGCAGCCACTGACTCCTTCGGTGGAGCTCCCTATGGGGCCACGAAACGTGCGAGGGGTGTGCCCACATGAGTGCAGCGGACTCATGCGAGCGCAGCCACTGGGGCCTTCGGTGCAGATCTCTATGGGGCCACGAAACGTGCGAGGGGTGTAACGACATGGAATCGGCGGGCGCATGCGAGCGCAGCCACTGGAGCCTTCGGAGGAGCCCCCTATGGGGCCACGAAACGTGTGAGGGGTGTGCCGACATGGGTGCGGCGGGCGCATGCCAGCGCAGCCATTGGGGTCCTCGGTGGAGCTCCCTATGGGGCCACGAAGCGTGTGAGGGGTGTAACGACATGGGTGCGGCGGGCGCATGCGAGCGCAGCCACTGGAGCCTTCGGTGGAGCTCACTATGGGGCCACGAAACGTGCGAGGGGTGTAACGACATGGGTGCGGCGGATGCATGCGAGCGCAGCCACTGGGGCCTTCGGTAGAGCTCCCTATGGGGCCACGAAGCGTATGAGAGGCGTGCCGGCATGGGTGCAGCGGGCGCATGCGAGCGCAGCCACTGGGGCCTCCGTTGGAGCTCCCTATGGGGCCACAAAACGTATGAGGGGCGTGCCGACATGGGTGCGGCGGGCGCATGCGAGAGCAGCCACTGGGGCCTCCGTTGGAGCTCCCTATGGGGCCACGAAACGTGTGAGGGGCGTGCCGACATGGGTGCGGCAGGCGCATGCGAGAGCAGCCACTGGGGCCTTCGGTGGAGCTCCCTATGGGGCCACGAAACGTGCGAGGGGGGTGCCGAAATGGGTGCGGCGGGCGCATGCGAGCGCAGCCACTGGAGCCTTCGGTGGAGCCCCCTATGGGGCCACGAAACGTGCGAGGGGTGTGCCGACATGGGTGCGGCGGGCGCATGCCAGCGCAGCCACTGGGGCCTTCGGTGGAGATCTGTATGGGGCCACGGAACGTGCGAGGGGGGTGCCGACATGGGTGCGGCGGGCGCATGCGAGCGCAGCCACTGGAGCCTTCGGTGGAGGCCCCTGTGGGGCCACGAAGCGTGTGAGGGGTGTAACGACATGGGTGCGGCGGGCGCATGCGAGCGCAGCCACTGGGGCCTTCGGTGGAGCTCCCTATGGGGCCACGGAACGTGCCAAGGGTGTGCGCAAATAATTGGCTGGAGCGGAGGGCAGAGGCAAGGCGGGGGGAGAAGGGGGAGGGCGAGGAGGATGGAAGGAAGGAGCGCGGGCGCTCTCTTTTCAAAACGAGGACCCAACACCACATCCATAAACACGAGGGGGTCGGCTGTTTTTGTCTCTCATTATTTGCTTTCTACTCATGCTGCTTTTGACCCTCGGATGGCCCCGAGTCGCCGCCACGGGGGTCCAGCGCCGATCTGAGAAACCCGCGCGGAGCTGCGAAAGCCCGAGCTTCTCTCGCCGTTTAAATTGGTGTTTCGATCCTCCTCGTCGCCCACCACGGGCGGCGCCACGTAGTCCTCCTCGAGGTCCCCGGCCGCCCCGGCGTCTGGCCGCACCCTGTGGCGGCCGCGCTCGTCGAAGGTCTCGAGCGTGGTGCCGAGGCCCGGCGCCCCCGTGTCGGGGCCGTCCGGGTCCGCCTCCGAAGTGAACTGGATCACGCGCTCCTTCAGCAGGGACCGACCGTCCCGGCATTCCTACAGTCCTACCACGACATGCTCTCAGAACCCAAAAATGTGCTAAGGACAAACAACAATATTCTTAGAACACAGACCCGGTGCGTGAAAACAAGACAGACTCCGCCAGAAATGCTCCAAGGACATGTCGTGCAAGCCTCAAAAGGTTCTGAGAACATTGTCTGGTAGTACTATAGGCACGCCGGGACGCTTCGCCACTGCTTGAAGGCTCCAGCAGCGCCAGCACCCTGCGAGAGGAGATCTCCCTGGCTGCGGGCGCGAGCACCGAGTCGCGCAGCAGCAGGGGGCACCTCGGTGGAGCGAGGTGCCGACTGCATGCCGGCGCACCGATCCTGGCCAGGCCCATCCTGGTCCAGGATCGGTGCATACCGTCGAGGCGTTGACCTAAGGAACCCTAAATAAGAAACGAGGGCCCTTTTTCCCAGAAGTTCAACCTCGATTTCCCATGGAAAACCTCAGAAAAACCCGAGGCAAACTTCGAAACAACCAAGAACACCTAGCCCCTCCCCAACGAAAAGAGTTCCTTCTTCGGCGCCACGACTGTACCAAGGCCGCCCGCGGCGACGGCACAGCAGCGAACCGACCGGCCCGACAGCAGAACCGAAACCGGCCAAGCCCGACAAGCCGCGGGCAGCCCAGAAGGGCGCAGCGACGCCACAACGACGCGACGGCCGACCGAACCAGACCGACCGGGCGCAACCGGCCGCGACGCAACCGAGCCCACCGAACCGCGGACACTCGTGGTGATCCTCCATGTCTGGCTTCGGGGGTCCTAGCTGGGCACTCCTGGAGCGCTTTCGGCGTGGGGTAGCTGCTGGAACGTGCCCTGAGGCAAAACCACTACGGGGATCCTCCTCCTGCCTCTTTCCTCCTCGCAGATGTACGGCAAGTTGGTGTCGTGATGACCTGCGCGTTGGTTTCTGACACCATGTGGATCGTTCAAACTTGAACGACCGCGGCTATCCGACAGTGCGGACCGCTCGATGTCGGCCGATTCCCGGCCACCAGCGGTGTTCAACCTTGAACTCCCACGCTGAGGTCGCCGCCTCGTCGACACGACACGAAGCCACAGTACTGGCGTACATAGCGTTAGAGGCGGCTGGGAGGTCTGAGCTGGATAAGGCCGGAGAAGATCAGTCAAGAGGGGGGATGACAGCAAACTCATGAGGGGTCGAAACGGATCAGTTTTTCGAACAGCGCCTGGCCGTGGCGACACGAGATCCCCAGCAGGCTCCACATAGTGAGGAAAAGTCATACCGCCACTCCCAGACCTCTCCCAGGGCGCGCTCTGACCAACATCCCGCGCAACATTCATTCGAATTTTCTCGGGGGTGCACCCAGGGGGGTTCTTGGACGGGCCGAGCTGTTCTGAGCAATTCTGACGCAGTCTGGTAAGTTCTGGAAGAAGTCTGGATGATTATGAGAAGTTCTGAACTTTCGCACCTGGCGCGGGTGCTCGCGAAACGTCTGTGTCGTCGTAACGGAGGCCCGTCGCTACGGCCGGATTTAAAATCCGGCCGTGGCGACGACGAGATCCCCAGGACGAGCAGCGGCGCCGGCACCTTCTCCTCCTCGTAGGTACGGTGGGGGCCTTGGATAGGGGACCAATGGATAAGGAATCCAGGGTCTCGAAGCCAGCGGAACTTCGCTCGTGGCATGGACATCACCTCCGCGCTTTTCGGATAAGGGACCCACCACGGTCTGAAACCCCTTGGGCGTATTCCTACACGAACGCCACCACCGCCGCCGCACAGCGCCCTCCGACCTCAGGGCCGCGGGGAGGCCGCGGGAAGGCCGCGGGGAGGCCGAATCGGAGCGCGCAAGCCGCTGCCATCGCATCGCTTCCGTCATCTGGGGGCCCCAATGCGCCCGCACCGAAGGCCGCTCCGGCGAAAGGTCACTCTTACGTATAGCCTGAGGAGGAGGAGGAGGAGGAGGAGGAGGAGGAGGAGGCGCCCTCCGACCTCAGGGCCGCCGCGCCCTCCAGGTAGCTGCAGATGTTGTCCACGTCGTACTCGAGGCGGAAGGCGCTCGGGTTCACGGTCAGCAGCCCGGGCGGGAGGCCAGGCACGGCGCCGGCCGCCGCCCGCGCGGCGCGCTCCTCCGCGGCGGTGAGCTCGAGGAACTTCACGATGTTCCTCTTTGCGGGACGGGGGCTTATCCGCACGCACCGCCTGGGGGACCGATGTCCTGGGACCCCGGGGGGCGCTGGATGTGGCGATACGCGTTATATGTATATATATATATACACACATATAAAAAGATACATATATAGAGAGAGAGACATGTAAACGTATATTATCCCAGTGCGACCCTACCTTGGAGTTGGAGCCCCTAGGAAAGCAGCATTAGTAGTAACAGTAAAGCTGCGCTAAAGTTAAGCTAAAGCCAAGCTAAAGCTAAGCTAAAGCTAAGCTGAAGCTAAGCTAAAGCTAAGCTAAAGCTAAGCTAGAGCTAAGCTAAAGCTAAGCTAGAGCTAAGCTAAAGCTAAAACTCCCAGGGGACTGGTGGAACCGCGGGGCGGATCCCGGGGGAACCGCCCGGGGCGGGGAGCTCTGCCCGGCCCTTTAAGCATACAGGGTAAGAACCCTTCTAGGCAGAGCCTAGGTAGGGAATAAAGACATGCATACATACATACATACATGCATGCACACATACATACATGCATGCATGCATGCATACATACATACATATACACATGTATACATACAGGAATGTATGCATGCATACATGCATACAGACATACATATATACATACATACATACATACATACATACATACATACATACATACATACATACATACATACATACATACATACATACATACATATGTACATACATGCATACATACATACATACATACATACATACACATACACACATACATACATTCACATACATACATACATACATACATACATACATACATACATGCATGCATGCATGCATGCATGCATGCATGCATACACATACATACATACATACATACATACATACATACATACATACATACATACATACATACATGCATACATACATACATACATACATACATACATACATACACATATGCATGTATACATACATGCATGCATGCATGCATGCATACATACATACAAGCATACAAACCTACATACATACATGCATGCATGCATGCATGCATGCGACAGACAGACAGACGCACGCACGCACGCACGTACGTACGGACGTACAGACGCACGTGTCTATAAGTATACACCTATTTATACATACATATATACATGTGTGTCTGGCCACCCCCCTGGTGACCCCCCAAAACGCCCAAACTACGAACCCGCTGAACCGGTCATTTTACACAGCCGCAGGCCCGCTCCGCCGAGAAACTGCGGGTTGTTCCACTACGCACTCACTTGCCTATGGTCCAGGCCGACGAGCTCACCCGCTAGGCCCACCCGTCACGGGCACCGTGCACGCAGGCATGTCGGTGTCGGCCAGTGGCGCCACACGCTGGGTATGCTTGGCTTGTTCGGTTTTTGTTTTTGGTTTGTGAAGCCACGAAACACTGCGTGTGCTTGATGTGTTGTTTTCTCTGGTTTCGGCGACTCCAGCGCTCGCCGCGGCCTCCCCCTCAGCTCCTCCCCCTGAGCTTCGGGATGCTCGTTGCTTCCCAAGAGAAAACAAACAACAAGGCACAGCGGGCACCAAACAGTTTGTATGTTAGGTTTGTTTCGTTGCTTGGGCTTGTGAAGTCACGAAACGCTGCGTATGCGTGGTTGTTTTGCTTAGTTTGGTTTGATTTCAACGGCTCCTATGCTCGCTGCGGTTTCCCCCCAGCGCCTCTCCCTGAGCCTCCGAAACCAAAAACAAATGCACAGTGTTTCGTTGCTGCCCAAACCCAAAACGCACAAACACACACACACAAACAACAACAACAACAACAACAACAACAACAACAACAACAACAACAACAACAAGTATACCCCGTGTTTCGTTGCTTCCCATACCACAAGAACCACATACAAAAAAACGCGTGTCGTGGCACAGAAGGCGCCAAACACTGTGCATGCTTGTAGTTGTTTCTCTCTGTGTTTTCCCGACACGAAGCAATGTGTGCTTAGCGTTTGTCTGGATTTTGTTTCCGCTCGCCGCGGCCTCCCCCCAGCGCCTCTCTCTGAGCTGCCGAAAACACCCCCCAACAAAAAAAAACACACAGTGTTTTGTGGCTTCACAGCAGAAAAGAAAACTGAATATTTAACAAAGTTGGGAAACACTCGTGTATATATGTATATATATACATACATATATACATACATACATACATACATACATACATACATACATACACACAACAATACACACAAGACTGCATTGCGCTTCGCGCCGTGCACCTTGGCCCTTGATGTTTGGCATGCAAGCGGAAGGGCAAGGCGGTGAAAAAGAAAATTGAAAAATACTTCCTTATTGCCTTTTTCCGTCATCGTCGTTAGAATGATATTGTAGATGATCCTTCCCTCATGTTTCCTCTTCCTCATTACCGCCCTGCCCTGCGAATTCGTCCCGATCCTCAACTATTTTTGCGGAGGTTCCTCCTTGGAGAACCTCTTATGGGCCTCTTGGGTTTCTTTTTGGGGCCTTCCTCGGGCCACCCTACTTCCAAACACGGCTTCCCTGAACGACCGGGTCACGATTTGGAATGCTTCGGGGGGCGTCTTGGGGCCATCTTGGACCGTCATGGGGCTCTCTTCGGGCCATGTTGGGGCCTTGTTGGGCCGTCATGGGGCAGTCTTGGACTGCCTGGAAGCTCTATTGGCAAATTCTCGGGCGATTTGTTCTGGCCTCCTGGATGGGCTCGGGTGCCCGGAAAACCGAAGAGCAGAGCATCCCTAAAATCATACGAAAACTATTGGAATTATATATTTTTTGTTGTCTTTCTCTCTTGGGGGTTTCCCTTGGGTCGTCCAGGGGCGTTTATTTGGTGTCTGGAGCTTCTTGGGGCTCTCTCCCGGGGCCGATCGGCCGCCCTCTTGACCGATCTGAGCCCGTTGCCTAGGCCCAGCAGGGGCGTCCAGGAGCCCAGGCAAGCCGGGGAACGTTCTGCAGGGGCGCCCAAGGCGCCCCGGGGCCAACGGATTCGGGAGGGTCGTTGTGGGAGGCGGGGAGGGGTTCCCACCCATCCAACTTGAATCAGTGTATATATATATATATATATATATATGCATCTACATATACATATACATATACGTATACATATACGTGTACATAAACATATACAGATACACATAAGCATACACATACTGGTACATATACATATACATATACATATACATATACGTATACAAGTAAATATACATATACATACACATATACATATACATATACATATACAGACACCTTCACATATACATAACCACACATATTTATACATACATATGCATTTGCATAAACTTATACAAAACATATACATCTGCATATGCAGATGCATAAACATATACATAAACATATACATATACATATACATATACATATACATATACGTATACATATACGTATACATATACATATACATATACATGTATATATATACATAAACACATATCAAATACATATACGTATACATGTACCTATACATAAACAGATACACATGCATATGCACACATACCCATACACATACACATACGCATACACCTACATACGCTTATACAGGTGCATGTGAACATATCTAAACATATACATATACACATACATGCACCTATACATTACACACACATATACATATACCTACACATATATCTATACATATACATATGCCTGTACATATACATATACGTATACAAATACAAATATATATATGTATAAACCAATACAACCACATATACACATACATGTACATATACATATACATATACACATACACATACATAAACATATACATATACATACACACATACACATGCATATACACATACATATACATATATATAACATACACAAATACGTATACGTATACATATCTAGATCTGAATACAAGCATATGTGTGGACGTACATGATAATAATAACAATAACAAACCAAAAATAAGCACACCAAGAACGTTCGCGGCAAGGACTGCGCCAAACCCTGGGTGTGTGAGGCCACAAAAACAATGTGTATGCTTGTTTGGTCAGTTGTTTGATCCGGGTGCTCCAGTGATCGCCGCGCCCCCCCCCCACCCACCTCTGAGCCTGTGACCACCCCACACACACACCAAAAACTACATCATGTTTCGGGGCGTCGTAAACAAAAAACAAACAACAACGCACACAGCCTCGTGGCAAGGAGGGCGCCAAACACAGTGTATGCAGTGTATGCTTGGTGTGTGTGTGTGTGTTGTTTGTTGGGTCTGTGAAGCCACGATGAACAATGTACATTTGGTTGGGTTGGCGTTTCGGGTTTCCGAGGTTCCAGTGTTCGCCGCTGCCTCTCCCCAGCGCCCCCAACTGAGCCTCCGAAACCAAACACATACACAATGTTCTGTGGCTTCGCATGCAACACGCTCACATACAAAAAAACAGCATACACAGCGTTTCGTGCCACAGAACGCTCCAAAAGGAGTGTGTGTTTGTTTTGGTTGGCGCTTGGGGTTATTAAGCAACGAAGCAGTGTGTATGTTCAGCTTTTTGTTTTTTTGGGGGGGGGATTCGGAACCCATCCTCGCCGCGGCCTCCCCCCAGCGCCTCTTTCTGAACTCCCGAAACCATACAGAGGGAACAAACAACACCGTGGTTTGTGACTGCCCAGCCCAAAAACCGCCCCCATCTTTTATTTCGGCGCGGCACCGCCCCCCCCACCCCGCGCGCCTCTTCCGCGCCCCCCACCCACTGCCAGCGCGCACACCCCGCCCCGACCCCTTGATTTCGGCGCGGCACCTTCTCGCCCTGATCTGTCACTACTGGCCATCCGCATCCTCCCAGCCACCAGCCGGCGCGCCCCCTCCGGCCCGCGCCCTCTCTGCACCCCCCGCCCACAGGCCAACGCGGCACCAACCCCCACCCCCCCCACCACCGCGCCCCCCGCCCGCCAGCCAGCGCACCCCCTCCGCCCCGACCCCTGCACTTCAGCACGGCACCGCCCCCCCCCGTCCCGAACGCTCCCTCCCCTGACTACCTACCAGACCACCCCAACCCAACCCGAAGACCCGAATTTGACTCGAATTTCGGGTTGGGGGGGGTACGGATTCCATGTGTTTTCTCAACGTTCCCCGACCCCCCCCCACTGGAAATCGAGGATAAATTGAGGCCTTCGGGTTGGGTTGGGGTGGTTTGGTGGGTGGTGATCCCCATCGCCCCACCCACCAGTCAGCGCGCACCCTCCGCCCCGACGTCCTTCATCCCGGCACGGCACCGCCCCCCCCCCCCATCCCGAGCGCCCCCTTCGCGCCCCCAAAAACGCCACCCAGCGCGCCCCTTCCGCCCCGACCCCTTGCTTTCGAGACAGCACCGCCCCCCACCCCGCGCGCTTCTTCCGCATCGACCCACCCGCCAGCCAGCGCGCGCCCTCCGCGCCGACCCCTCGATTTCTGCGCGGCCCCGCCCCGCCCCGACCTCTTACTATAGGCCCCCCGCGCCCCCCCCCCCCGCCCGCGGGCCAACGCGCCCCAGGATCCGGCCCGCGCCCCTTCCGCAACCCACTCACCCACCAGCCAGACGCTGCACGCAAAACGACTGCCCTGGACAAGCGTTCTCCGCGCAGGGCCGAGACATGTGGCAGTGTGCACCGCGAGCATCCAGCAGCCGGGCCTGCCAACAAAAAATATCGGCGCCCTCCTTGGACCTCGGGGACTTCAAGGAAGCATTGTTTCAATGTCTTTTGTGGTTACCGAGGGGCCTTTTGACACCCGTTGCGGGCTTCTTGGGCGCCTGTTGGAGGTCTGGTGGGGGCATTTTGCAAGTCCTTGAGGCCATCTGGCGGGGGGCTGCCCTCGGCGCCACCTCGAGCTCGCCCGCCGAAGCCCCTCTTGCGGCCCTCTCTAGGCCCTCCTTCTCCGATGTCTCCCCCCCCCCCGCCCCCATGGTCCACGTCCTCCTACCCCTCCTCCACATTTCCTTGCTGCGCGAGAACCATGGCGCGCGCGCCACTTGTTTGAAACCCCGTGCCTTCACAGCAGCCGCCAGGGCTAAGGCGTTTAAAAGCACGCGCGGGGAATCGCTCTGCCTCAGCTCCAGGGACTTCGCTCGCACCAAACCCCCATCCGTGCACAATGGAAACCCCGCCATCGCAGAACGGCGACGGGATCCCCGCGGCCCCCAGTGGCCGCCCAGACTGACTCCAGGCCTAAAGAACCAAGACGGGCACCCGGCCCAGGGGCGAGGTGGCCCCCCTGGGCCAGCAGCACGCAACGCAAAATATCCCCCCCTCAGGTTGAGGTTGGGCCAAAACGAGCTGCGACGCACGGCGCATGCGAGTGTCCTCTGATATGCATTCAACGAGGGGGGGGGGGGGGGCCTGTTCCTTCAGTTTACACGTGAATCACCGTGTCTCCACAGCAGACGCCACGGCCACAATATTAAAATCACACGCGAGGAATCATTGCGCCTCAGCTCCAGGGCCCTGTCTCGCCCCAATCCCAGCCGCGCGCGGCCGAGACCCCCGCCCGCGCGAAACGGCCACGGGACCCCCGCGGCCCCCCGTTCGCCGCCCAGACGGACTGCGGGACCTCGATGCCCGAACGGGCATCCAGGCCCTGGGCGACGCAACCCCGCAGGGCGAGCAGCAGGCAAAGAAGGGCACCCCCCTCCGCTTCGCCCAAAATGACACCTGGGCCGCTGCACTCGAAGACGCTCGCACTGGCACACGTGCCCTGGCACATTCCTTCCAACCTTAAGGGGGTATGATCAGGTGCCCTCGCTTTTTTTCTCTCTTTCTCTCTCTCTCTCTCTCTCTCTCTCTCTCTCTCTCTCTCTCTCTCTCTCTCTCTCTCTCTCTCTCTCTCTCTCTCTCTCTCTCTCTCTCTCTCTCTCTCTCTCTCTCTCTATATATATATATATATATATATATATCCCTTATCCTTATTACATGACACGGAAAAACCCGACAGAGATGGGCATCAGATAATTCCAGGCCCTCCCGGGGCACCGGCGGAGACCTGGAAAGAGTCCTCCAAGGCATCCCTCGGACCTTCCAGACACCCCACAAGTGCCTCCACGACGGCCAAGATGGCCTCCAAGAGGCCAAGATGGCCTCCAAGACGGCCGAGCATAGCCTCAAGATGGTCTAAGACGGCCCCAAAGGCTCCAAAGAAGCCTCCAAGAAGGCCCAAGAGCCCTCCAAGACGCCCTCCAGGGAGGCCCGAAGAGGCTAAAATCATAGATTGTCCTTGGGTTTTTTGAAGGATTTTGGCATGTTCTTCTTTTCAGCTCCCCGACGGCCGAAGACGGCCCAAGAGGCCCCCAACATCGCCCCAAGAGCGCCCAAGAGCCCTCCAAGATGGTCCCATGACGGCCCAAGAGGCCCCCAAGAAGGCCCCAAGAGGGCCCCAAGACGGCCCAAGAGGCCTCCAAGACGCCCAAGATGGCCTCCACGACGGCCCTGAGGCGCCCCAAGAGGGCCCCAAGTCGGTTCAGAGTGGCCTCCAAGACGGTTTCCGACGGCGTCAGACGGGCCAGGAAAGCCCTAAGACGGCCAAAGAGGCCCCCAAGAAGCCCCCGAAGGCCCCCAGCTGGCCCAGGAAAGCCCCCCAAAACGCCTCCAAGACGCCTCCAGGAAGCTCGCAAGAAACCCCAAGAGTGCCCCAAGACGCTCCTTATAGCCTCCCACTACTCTCCATCTTCCTCTTCCTCTTCTCTTCGTGCTCATTCTCCCCCACATGATCCCCGAAGGCTTTCCAAACCGACTCGGGGAACTCATGGTCAGGTACCTTGGCCACGCTCTACCCCATCTCTCCGCCACATCGGCGTTTCCAAAAAGGCAGGTCCGCGGAGCATCAGTCCTCCTACTTCTATGCATGTATCCCCTCCCTTCGTACCGCACCCTCCCCCCATGACACCAGGAATGCCAGCCACCAGGTTGTCCTGCGAACCCACTGCCAACACACTGGGAACCCACGGACTTCTCCAAGGTTCAAGGGGGGCCCCACCGTCCGAAGAATTGCCCCTCCACAGCCCGTGCACGGTCGCCTGTAGACAAAAGCCACTCACATACAAGCATGCACATACGCACACCCACATGCACGCACACACACCCACACACCCATAGCACACTCACACGCCCCTCATCCACAACCACACATACCCTCACACGCACAGGTCACCACATACACACCCACGAGCACGCACACACAGGCACAATCACACACACGCGCACTCACACCGGAGTGCCAGCCACCAGGTCCCCCTGCAAGCGATCCGCGCGTGATCCGCGCGCACATCTCGCACAACCACCTACGCGCCATCACATACACACAGGCACAATGCACACACACGCGCACATACACCGGACTGCCAGCCACCAGGTCCCCCTTCGGACGATCCGCCCATGATCCGTCCGCGCACCTCGCACAAACACCTACGCACACACACAGACACTACGCACGCAACCCACAGCCAACACACTGGGAACCCACGGACTTCTCCAAGGTTCAAGGGGGGCCCCACCGTCCGAAGAATTGCCCCTCCACAGCCCATGCACGGTCGCCTGTAGACAAAAGCCACTCACATACAAGCGTACACATACGCACACCCACATGCACGCACACACACCCACACACCCATAGCACACTCACACGCCCCTCATCCACAACCACACATACCCTCACACGCACAAGTCACCACATACACACCCACGAGCACGCACGCACAGGCACCATACCACACATACGCGCACTCATACCGGAGTGCCAGCCACCAGGTCCCCCTGCGGGCGATCCGCGCGTGATCCGCGCGCACATCTCGCACAACCCCCTACGCCCCATCACATGCACACAGGCACAATGCACACACACGCGCACATACACCGGACTGCCAGCCACCAGGCCCCCCTTCGGACGATCCGCCCATGATCCGCCCGCACACCTCGCACAAACACCTACGCACACACAGACACTACGCACCCAACCCACAGCCAACACACTGGGAACCCACGGACTTCTCCAAGGTTCAAGAGGGGCCCCACCGTCCGAAGAATTGCCCCTCCACAGCCCATGCACGGTCGCCTGTAGACAAAAGCCACTCACATACAAGCATACACATACGCACACCCACATGCACGCACACACACCCACACACCCATAGCACACTCACACGCCCCTCATCCACAACCACACATACCCTCACACGCACAGGTCACCACATACACACCCACGAGCACGCACGCACAGGCACCATACCACACATACGCGCACTCACACCGGAGTGCCAGCCACCAGGTCCCCCTGCGGGCGATCCGCGCGTGATCCGCGCGCACATCTCGCACAACCACCTACGCCCCATCACATACACACAGGCACAATGCACACACACGCGCACATACACCGGACTGCCAGCCACCAGGTCCCCCTTCGGACGATCCGCCCATGATCCGCCCGCACACCTCGCACAAACACCTACGCACACACAGACACTACGCACCCAACCCACAGCCAACACACTGGGAACCCACGGACTTCTCCAAGGTTCAAGAGGGGCCCCACCGTCCGAAGAATTGCCCCTTCTCCGTGCGTTGGAATGTGTCAGGCGACCCTGATCACCATGCCACGCTGTCGTTGGACTCAGCGTCTTTCTTCCCCGAGGCATCATCTTTCCTCCGTAGCCGTCTGGGCCCAGACGGTACCATGTTCTCTGGGTTGCGGAAGGTTGCTGGCGGGGCATGGCTCCTCCCTGGCTCTGCAACTGCGTTTCTCACAAGTCTGCAGCGCCGTCGCACACGCTACACGCGTTGTGCTGGCGACGACGGCCAACCCTCTCAAGTGCACAAACGACCCGCTGGCCGTGGCCGACCCAGCGCTGCCGAGCTGCATTGCTCCCGCTGTGGCCTCGACCTTCCGCGTGAGAGCTTCAGCCAGTACCAGATCTACCGACCGACTCGAGCATGCCGCACTTGCACAGCTAGTGCTCCCCAAGCGTCTGGCCAGACCCGCTCCCGCCTGGAGACCACCTGCGCCCAATGCGGCCTCACTGTGCCCAGTGACACGCTCGCCCACCACCAACGATATTCAGGGGGAGTTTGCCGGGAGTGCGCCACGAACGGACGCCCAACTTATGACGACAAACCCTTCGTAGTAGGCGACATGGCCCGCATTTGCCCGCACTGTTCAGCACGGCTCTTCCCTTGCGAGCCGTTCACATTCTGCTGCAATAACGGTAAATGGGCAGTTCCCTTCACCGACTTCTTCCCCTTGCCTTCCCCTGCTCTTCTCCGCGTGCATCAATCCACGTGGCCTGCCACCGACGCAAAAGGACATCCCATCCACGACGCCGCTACGGACACACCCCGCCTCACGGGCTTCACAGCTGTCAGCCGCCGCTATAACAATTTATTCGCTTTGGCTGTACACGAGATTCAAAGCGCCGGTCCCACCAAGGAGCTACGGTTCGGAAACTATTTGCGCCCTTCCAACTTACGCATACATGGCACCATGTACCGACGCCTACTCTCAGCGCAAGACTCCACCGCAGTACGGTACCTCGTCGTGGACCCTCAAGAACGCGCCCGACAGGCTGCCACACTACAGCTCGATACCAAACTACTCCGGCAGCTTGAACGCGCCATCCTGCCCATCAACCCATTCATGACCGAGATCAAGCGCCTCGGCGCGGTCAGCCGCCCGGGCCCCGACGCAGCTGTCCACCTCAAATGGGACCCTGGCATCAATGAGCTCGCCGCCATCGTCGACGCCCACAGCGATGGTCGAGCGGAACCACGCACTGTGACATTCCGGCTGCACTCCACGAGTACACCTCGATACCTGCACCCACTGCACCCCTTCTACGAGCCGTTGTCTTATCCATTGTGGTTCCCCGGTGGAGGACGCGGCTGGAGCCCAGATGCAGTAGTCAACGACGTCCACATCAGTCAGATGTGGTGGTACCGGCAGTGCCTGCTTCGCCTCAGTCACATGCACGCGTGCGGACGACTACTCAACGAATGGCTCGTCAACATGTACTGCCGGATGGAGGACGAACGCCTCAGCTTACTTCGCCGAGAACAACCGACGATGCGAGCGTCCCAGCGTGAGCTCTGCGAGACTCTGGCCAACAATTCTGGTCAACCTGCCGTGGGCGTCCGGGTGGTTCTCCCTTCCAGCGCCCCCGGTTCCCCTCGCCACCTTCGACGACTTCGCATTGATTGCTTGGAACTCGCTCGCCGGAAAGGACCCCCCCCACGTTTTTCATCACACTCACATGCAATCCGTATTGGCCCGAGATACAGGCCGCCCTTCTGCCAGGACAATCGGCTGCTGACCGACCGGACGTGGTGGTACGAGTCTTCCACGCAAGACTCCTGGACATGATCGCGTTCTTGAAAACCGATTTCTGCGGACGCCGACGGTGCATCATCCGCGTGATAGAATACCAGATGCGCGGGTTGCCTCACGCGCATATCGCCCTTGCCGCGGAGAACCCACCGTCCAGCGCAGAAGAGATTGACGCACTGATTTCGTGCGAGGTCCCTGCAGAACCAGGACCACTGCGTGACTGCGTTCTTCGTCACATGATTCATCGGTGCACTTCTGCCTGCCACCCCCACGACCCCGATCAGGAATGCATCAAAGGCTGTCCGTGGCCGTTCCTGGACTCCACCGAGATCGACGCGCGAGGCTACCCGCATCGTCGCCGGCGCCCGTGCAAAGGTACTTGCCCGAACTGCCAGTCCAATGGCCCCGCTTACGGCCGCCGCAACGTCTGCTGCAACCGGCTCGTCGTCGAGTACTCTCCTCGGGTGTTGCTGAAGTGGGACGGCCATGCGAATGTCAAGTTCGCCGGGTCTGTGAATTTGTTCGAGTACCTGTTCAAATACCTCTTCAAGGGACCAGACCACACGTTGTACACTATCGGGTCCGACGACCAGCCCGTGGACGAAATTACTGATTGGCTCCGCGGACGATACCTCGTGGCCACCGAGTGTGCGTGGAGAATCTTCGGTTACACCACCTACGACCGCGTCCCGACGGTTTTATGCTTGCCCGTCCACCTGCCCGGTGAGAACTGGGTGGCGTTCTCCGAGGGCTTCGAAGCTGACGCGCTGGACCAGAGCACGTCGCAGCTCCAGCGATACTTCTACCGCCCCATGCACGAACCGTTCCTGAGCTGCAAGTACCACGAATATTTCGAGCGTTTCATTGTCGGCAAGGTTTGCCCTGCGAGCTTCAAATGCTTCTTCCCGGAGACGTTCGGCATTCACCTCACCGTGCCGCCTGAGAGCGAATGGCCAGTTCTGTCCCAACGGTGGCACCGCATCCCCAAGGACGTGGCTGTCCGACCCTGCGTCGACATGGCGCCTGGCGGTCGCCGAAACTACGTCTACGTCCGAACCCGCGGCGAGCCGCCCGTGTGCAGACTGGAGATGAAATACCCCCGCCAAAAAGAAGTCTTCTACCTGAGACAGATGCTCCTGCACTTCCCCAAGAAGAGCTTCGACGATTGCCTTTGCCACCACGGCCGCAAATACCCCACCTACGAAGAGGCCATGCTCGCAACAGGCATGTTCGCAAAAGACGACGAAGCCTCCCGCGTCCTTCAGGAGCTCGTCGACCTGCGCTACACTGCGCACCAGCTACGGTTCGCGTTCATCGTTCTCCTCGACCTCGACGCGACCCCCGCCACGCTCTACAACGCGTTCGAGAAGCCCATGCTCAAGGACTTCCTGGACCGGGGGCTTGCTCTTCCCACAGCCCGGGAGGAATTGCAGCGCTCTTTGCGCGTGGCCGCGGCGGCGCAGGACCGGCCCGACGCGCTCGCCTTCTTAACTGCAGGCCCCCCTGCACCGTCATCCGCCCGGACACGCCTGCCTCCTGGCACGCCCCGCCGCACGTCGGCGCCCCGCGCGCTTGACTATCAAAGCTTGCGCGCACTCCTGCGGAAGGACCCGCAGCAGCACGCGGCCACGACCGCGATTGTGGCCAGCATTGACGCTCAACAGTCAAAGCTCATCTTCGTCCACGGCGCCGCGGGCACAGGGAAATCCACCATAGCCAAATACATCCACCAATACACGGAACATTGTGGCAAATCTTGCGTGAACGTCGCCACCACAGGCCAGGCGGCCTTGCTTCTCCCAGCCGGCGCTACTGCTCATTCGACTTTCAAGATTCCCATCTCTGACGACGACCCGCTGACTTGCACGCTCGGGCTGCGCGCTTCAGAGGCCGTGCGCCTCGCTCGCGCTTCCGTCATCCAGTGGGACGAATGGCCTTGCGCCAAACGCACTGCCTGGGAAGCTGCCGTTCGATTTCTCGACGCACTCCGCCAAGCGCACGGCGACGATAACGCACCCAAGACAATCGTGTGCTACGGCGACTTCCGGCAAATCCCTCCGGTACTCAAGCACGCGTCCCGACGAGACACCGTCGCCATGAGCGTCCGCTCTTCTACTACATGGGACCCCTTCGACCTGTACGCCTTGACCACCAAGCACCGCCAGAAGAAAGATGCACATTACGCCACGTGGCTGGAGACCATCGGTGACGGCACCGCGCCCGCTACGCACTCCCTTGATGGCGTTCCCGGCTACGTGGACTTGCGTTTGTGTCCTGCCCTGCTCGACCCCCGCGGAGCCATCGACTTCTGCTTCCCCAACCCCAACGACGCCCGCGCGCGCGCCTCAAGCAAGATCCTGGCCGTCACCAACGACGCCGTGGACGCCTTCAACGAGTCCATACTTGACGTCCTCACGCAGACGTACCGACGCCCAGAATTCCATCGGTTCAGTGCTGACACAGTCGAGATCGACCGCGCCGACGCCTTCATCGAACCGCACGTGACGCCCGAGTTCCTCAACGTGCAAACGGAAAACGGCGTGCCCCCGCATCGCCTGCGTTTGGTGGTAGGCGCCCTTTATCAGATCATGCGCAACTTCAGTCCGGACGACCGATTGATGAACCGCACTCAGGTCACCCTCGCCGCCGTCCACGAACACCACGTCGACGTCGAAACTCTGGACGGACGGACGTCCCCGTTGCCCCGCATTTGCTTTCGGTGGCACTTGGCCAAGGGCGCTACCACAATCGTCAGGCGGCAGTACCCCCTTCCGCCCTGGATGCGCTTCTACTTTGAATGGTGCCCAAGGCAGCACGTTGACCAAGTGCGTCGTCGATTTGAGGCGCAGCCCTTTTGCTCATGGACATCTCTACGTCGCGCTCAGCAGGGTGCAGCATCGAGAGAACATTCGCATTCTATCCGCTTCAGAACGGTGTTCTCCAGCAGGACACGCCCTGACCAAAAACATTGTTTGGCCAGAGCTGCTCTTGCACCCCAGCCCTGCAGGACACGCGGTGGTGAAGCGACGGCCCGCTGCTCGGGCCCCGGCTTACTCTCGCAGATGACGCGCCCGCGCCTCGCAGGAAAATGCGCCCCCCCCCCCCCGGCCCACCTCCCCGCCCACTCGGCCGAGCTCGGACACACGCCTTTCGGCCAGCACGGGTTCCCCGAACGCGTTCCAGTCTCGGGCGGCCTGCCAACCCCCCCGCACTAGCCATATATGCAAGTCCGTGGAAACCTTCGGAGCCCAAGAACCCCGCGGCCCGCGCGCTGGCCTCCGACGCAGGGCGTGGGAACACCCTCTGTTCGGTTCCGACCCCCCCCTTCGGGTAATGCGGCGCCCCGGCTTCCCTTCCAGATCTGCCTACTGCCTCAAGGAACCCCGCGGGGCTCTTCGGATCTACGCTTTCCCAGCCATGCTCTCGATGCAAGCTGTGGGAACCCAATTGTTTCGTTCGCCCGAGCCCGACAGACGCAAGCTTTGGGAACCCATGTGGCTCCGTCGTGGCCCAGGAGGTTCATGCGCAGACCATCGACGCAATCTCTGGGACCCCCCCTGTTCGGCTCCGACCTCCTCTCCAATTCAGGTAATGAGTTGCCTCTGGCCTCCCCCTTGAGATCTGACTACTGCCCCCGAGGTACTTCCGCCAGGCCCTCTTGGGATGCACGCGTTCCCGACCATGCTATCGACGCAAGCTGCGGGAACCCTTTTGCTTCGTTCGCTCCAGCAGGCCCAGCTGCGAGAACCCCGCGCAAGCTGCGCGGGGCTCCCCGCACAAGCTGCGATAACCTCTAGGCCCCCATCTGTTGTCGTCTCGGCCTTCGGGACCGCGCGAGCATGTCATTATGCACGCCGCGCGCCGCCGCCGTCGGAGGCTCGAGAGATCCAGAGCTGCGGGCGCGCCTCGGCAGCCCCGTGCTTGCGCCCCCCCTGGCCAGACCGCCGCCTCCCATGGCTCCCAAGAGGTCCATCAAGAACGCGCTCCTGGACACCGCCAAGGCGCCGGAGAGCACGCCGACGCAAGGTCCGCGGAAGCAGGCTTCATTGTACACCATCTCGGTGAACTTGGAGATGATCGACATCCCCGGGAAGAGGAACGCTGGCGCGCGCGTGACCTTTGCAGACGGTGCCAGCCTGAAGGCCACGCAACCGGCCAGCCGCCATGGCCTCAGCACTCTGTCGGCTCGCGCGATGGAGCAAGTGGGCCTTCCCAGCACCCCGGCAGGCGCGTGCAAGACGCATGCCAATTTCATGCCGCCCACCGCCGCCGCGAACCCCACGCAGGGTCGCAGTTGGGCGCGGGTGGCCGCCGCATACGGCAACTCCGACGCGGCCGCGGCCAAAGCATGCAGCTTCATCGGCGACATCACGAAGCACATCCTCATCGACGCCTTCGTCTCCGCAGACATGACTGTCCCCGCCACTCCAAACCAGACCGCATGGAGCGCACAGGCGAAGGTGTTTTCTAACCGCGTGTCTATGACCCACACAGGCACCAAGCACACCTCGGAGCCGTACACCATCACTGAGTTGCTGAACTTCGCAATTTCCATTGCGCCGAATGTGCCCGCCAAGGTCCAGAACGCCCTGAAGACGTGGGCCTCTGAGCTCGGCAGCGTCGTGACTTTCACCCAGCCCGTCGCGCCATCGGCTTCCTCATCTTTCACGTCGCAGCCCTCCGCCGGCGTCGCCCCGTCCAAGAAGCCCGCCAGCAAGTGCCCCGCGACGAAGACCATCGGGAAGAAGGCAGCCGCGGTGCGGCGCCGCCCCAGTGCCAAGTGAGCGGTCTAGGCCATTGTCTCTCGACGCACGCCGGACTTCGTCGAAGCCCGAAAGAGCAAGCCCGCGACGGCCCGGGGCCCAACGATTGCCCCCTTGATTGATACATTCCGACCTGCGAAAATTACTTTCGCTGGCCTCTTCAAGAGGCCCCCTGAAACCTGCGAGAGGCCTCCACGAGGCCCCCAAAAAAACCCAAAAATCTCCCCCGATACCTTTCAAAGCCTTCACAAAAGCACTCGAGAGGCATGCCGAAGGCTCCTGATCCACACCCCAGGCACGGTGGCCCGCTCGGACAAAAGACCACTCACATACATGCATACAGACACGCATACACACCACACACACACACACCTCATACCCCCACAGACACACACGCACACACACACACGCACCCCATCCAAAGCCACACACAAATACACACTCTCAAGCACACAAGTAACCACATCCACACACCAGCACGCACACACAGGCACCTTGCACACTCACGCGCCGACACACCGGAATGCCAGCCACCAGGTCCCCTTTCGGACGATACGCCAATGATCCGCCCGCCCCCCTGGCACAACACCTACGCTCCCACAATGGCCTCCGAACCGCCCGAAATCAAACAAAGGCGACCCACAAACGCCCAAGCAAGTTCGAAAACGGCCCGAAATCGAAGACCCCAAGGGCTAAAATCGAGGACCCGGAGGCCACAATGGGGGATACATACACACATACATACACTTGACACACACACACACAAACTCCTAATCCACAGTCACATACACATATACACACCCTCACGCACACAGGTCACCACCTACACACACGAGCACGCACATACACAGGCACCATCACACACACACACACACCACACACCGAGCGCCAGCCACCAGGTCCCCTTTCGGGCGGGGAGTCCGACGAGGGGGGGGATGAAGCTACGACGGAAGGGGGAAGAACCGACGGACAGGGCGCTAGGCCAACAAAGACATATATGCAAACATATTTATATGTATCAATACTGCACTTTTGGATACCCGCTCCTGCGTGTGCCATGCCAGCCACCAGGCCCGTCTTGAGCCGACGGAAGATCGCAAGGGCGGAAAACGTCAACAGTGAGTTTGACTTCTTCGAGCCTCGTTGGGCGTGTCATTGGAGCCATATTCGGTCGTCATCGTAGCCGATTCACACATCCTGCACACATGCTGGGCCACCCCGAGGCCACCTCGGGCCGCCCCCCCCCCCGAGGCAGCCATCCAAGAGCCCCCGGCGCATGAGTCCACAAAGCCAGCCACCAGGTTGCAGGCGCAGCAAACCCTGCGTGGGAGTGAGGATAAGGAGGAAGGAACGAAGGGAGGGAGGAGGAGGCGGAAGAAGAGGGAGGCGGTAACAACAATGAAAATACGTAACATGCGACACCTTTTTCCACCCGCTTACGCAAGGCACACGTGGATCAATGTCGTCCGCTCTAGGCCGTTTTTGGCTCCTGCGGGGCTGTCTTCGCGGCCCCTCGGAGCGTTCTTGAACTCTGCAGGCCCTCTTGGGCCGCTATTTGGCTCCATTCGGTTTATCGTGACCGCCTGGACGGGCTCCACGAGCCCTCATGACGCCGTCTTTGATCGTCCATGCGCCCACTCAACAATACCATTTTTCTTTGGCACAAGTTTAGGGCCGTCTTGAGTGCCACTTTGCCTTTCCGACATGCACCCCCATGAAGGCCGGAGTGCCAGCCACCAAGTTGAAAGGGCACGTGACCTCACGCATGCTCTTTTCAACGCAAGTATCCGTAGCCGTTTTGGTTGACAGGAATCGTGCGTTTCTTTTTGTCATGCGCCATCTTGCTGTACCGTTTCTTTATCGTACTTGCCGTTAAAAACAGCGACCGGCTGTGCGTCGGTAAAACGCTGCGCGGCACTCTGAAAGAAGCCCGCCTTCCTTGCGCGGCCAACAAGTATGATGCAACGAAGAGGCTGTGGGAGATGCGCAAAGACCATTTGAAGACCATCAAAGACTTCAAAGATCTATTAGAAAAGCATAAGAAAACAGCGTCTTCGGCAACACAACACGAGCACCTCAAGAAAAGCGCTGGGAAAGCAGCCAATCTCAGATGGGTGGCGCAGCGCGCCAGTAAAGATCAGACGCCATCAGAGTTTCATAAATCTGCAGACCCGCGACACCATGCAATGAGCTTCGTGGAATTCTGTAAGCTACGGAAAATCAGACAAAACCGCAAGATGACGCATAACTTTTTCTTGGACAATTGTTTCTTCAATAACATCGACCGTTGGGACGACCGTGGGTCAAAAGAGCTCTGCGCGGCTGCATCAAGTATAAGGAAGAAAGTTGACAAAATCAAGCTCTGTTTCATGCACAGACACCTGTCCAGCCCAAAAAACGCAGTTGGGGGACCGAACGCGCCGGCAGAAATGCTAGTGACTAACACATGGGAGGAAGATCTCCTAACGGTGACCGGTGGCCACGGCACATACGACCGTGTCCTCTCGAATACCGAGATTCTTCGCTGCTTGCGTGAATGGAAACAAACGAAGGATGACCCAGTGGCCAAACTCGTCGGGATGCAGTTCCCTTCTCTCCCCCACGCTCAACGTTTCATTTCCGAAACAACCAACGCATGCTTGATCAATCAGAGGCGGCGCCAACTGCCGTTCACAAGTCTACAGATTGCTTGCGATTTAGTATCTTTGAATCTCATTCGAATTGCAGATAAATGCGCGTCTTCCCCGCTGACGACGGGATCCGAGGAGGGGATCAAACGCGTGAGGAGAATGTGTGGCGACAAAAGCCTCTCTCTTGAGCAAGTTGCTGCCTCGGCCGGCATCGCGCCGACGCAGTGCCAAACGAGTTTATGCGAGTACAACAAATACATTAAGATGTTCGCGGGCGCAAAGCCCTTGAGGATGCACAAGCCCCACACTTGAACGTTTATCTCTGAGTGGTATTTCAATTTTTAATGTTGGATTGCATGTTGTGCTCAGTATACATCGCGCGTTCCTGTTTCATGCATTCCTCTCTACTTCAGCCCATGCGTCCTTCCGAGCCCACGCAGCGCGATATACAACCGCGGGAAGGGTATATCAATGCGTTTCTTGGGTGTTCCCAGACACAGGACGTCGCCGACGGAAAAAAAAGGAAGGCGCACAAGGGGGCCCTTGGGGTATGCGAGCATGTGTCTGCGCCCAGGCCGCCCGGAATGCCAGCCACCAGGTCGCCCTATCTTGGTGTCCCGTTGTCGTCGTCGTTGTCGTCGTCGTCGTCGTTATCGCCTTTGAATTGTCGTCGTCGTCGTCGCTCCGTTGTCGCCTCCCCCGTTGTCGTCGTCATTTGCGCCGTCGTCGCCGCCCCCCTGGTCGTCGTTGCTGTTCTGGCCATCGTCGCCATGGCCACCACTTCCATCGCCGTCCGCGCGTCGGCAGGGATATTCCTAGGCGCCACGTGCGGTGGGTGGGGGCCCCTTACGTTATTCCTCATTCGGACCGGGCATGCGCAACCTGCAGCAACGTTCCTCAGGGGCGAACGTCACAACAGCGGCCGCGCGGGGAGGCGACAGTAATTTCTAGCAGAGGGCCATGCGCAGTACCCGAACACTGCGCCCAACCGCCACACTACGCGAAAAACTCACAAAACACGCATGCGCGCGCACACACACGCACGCACGCGCACACCGCGCGCGCGGACGCGCGCACGCACGCCCGCGCGCCGCGCAGCACGATACACAAATCACGCACGTCAATCATGGCCCCAAATCCCCGGAATGCCAGCCACCAGGTTCGTGGAGGAAGCTTCCCGGCCAGCGACGCCGATCACAACGAAACAACGGCGACGACGACGACGGCAACGAAACAACGGCGACGACGACGGCGACGACGACAGACGACGACCGACGACGACGACGACAACGACGTATGGGGGAGGCCGCGCAGGTGGAAAGGCCGCCGTCGTCGTCGTCGCCGCCACCGCCGCCACCGCCGCCACCGTCGTCATCGTCGTCGCCGCCATCGTCATCGTCGTCGTCGCTGTCGTCGTCGTCGCCGCCGCCGCCGCTGCCGTCGTCGTCGTCGTCGTCGTCGTCGTTGTCGTCGTCGTCGTCGCTACAGCCGCTGCCGCCGCCCACCCTTGCCCGATCGGCGCCAGCTCGACCGGCTCGCGCGCCGGCCCGGCCCGTTTCGGCCCCGCCAAGCCGGGCCGAACGAGGAGGCGGAGGGCAGGGGAGAAGGAGAAGGAGGAGGGGCAGGATGAGGCGAAGGAGAAGGAGAAGGACCAAGATTCGAAGGGCGAAGCGTAGCGAGCCTTCAGAGTCTTGTATATATACATATATATATATACACATATGTGTATATATATACATATAGATGTGCATGTACACATGTAAGTGTGTGTGTGTGTTCTCTCTCTCTCTCTCTCTCTCTCTCACTCTCTCTCTCTCTCTCTCTCTCTTTCTCCTCTTTTTTTCTCTCTCTCTCTCTCTCTCTCTCTCTCTCTCTCTCTCTCTCTCTCTCTCTCTCTCTCTCTCTCTCTCCTCTCTCTCTCTCTCTCTCTCTCTCTCTCCTTCTCGTTATCTTTCTCTTTTTTTTTTCTCTCTCTCTCTCTCTCTCTCTCTCTCTCTCTCTCTCTCTCTCTCTCTCTCTCTCTCTCTCTCTCTTATATATTGTTTCTCTCTCTCTTTCTCTTGTTTTCTCTCTCTCTCTCTCCCTCTCTTTCGTTATCGTTTTTTCTCTCTCTCTCTCTCTCTCTCTCTCTCTCTCTCTCTCTCTCTCTCTCTCTCGCACCAGCCCTCCTCGGCCCCGCTGCGCTCTTCCACCTCAGACTGCGCCCTCTCCCGCTGCTGGCGAGCGTCGCCCTGCCCCCGGGGCGGCCGAGCCTTCGCCAGCGCAGGGGCTCCGACGCGGGCTCCGTCGAGCGGGCTCCGGCCCCGCTGCTGACCTCCGCCCTCGGCGGCGACCCTCGGGGCCGCCCGAGCTGGTGACCAGCGCCCGGATCCCATCGGGCGCAGAGGGGCACCAGGAGGGGGCCGTGGGCGGCGCGCTCTGCATGGAATCTATTGGGGGCCCTAGCTGCGTCGCCCGCCCTGCGGGCGCTGCGCCGGCCCCGCCCGTCGGCGAGGCATAGCCTACAGGGAGGCCCCCGCGCGCCCCGCTTCCCCGGCCTCCCGGCTATCCCAGGCTAGGCCGCAGCCGACCGAGCAGCATGGTCACCCTCGCTTCGCCGGCCGCCGCGGCGGCGGCGAACTCCTTGTCCTTGGCGCCGAGGGGAAGGCCGCGAAAACCACGGCGGCAGCTCGATCCGCCAGGATCCCTGGGCGCTGCCATCCTTCGCCTCCTTCAGCATCGACTTCGCTCGACTGGTCAACGCGTCGCAGGCCTCCAATGCCTCGCTGGAAGCTCGAAGGCAGCGGCAAGCGTCGTCTCGCAGTAGCGGCTCTCGCCCAGCGAGTCACGAAGAGCCGCTGCAGGAACGCGAGGAACACGGCCCCGGGCCCCCCCGTCGAGGCGAGGGTCGCGTCATCCTCGCCGAGGTGCTCCAGCATGTAGGCGAACTCCTGCTCCGTGATGCGACCTAGGTGGGCGTGGGCCAACCTCCGCAGTGCCGTCCGTCTCGTGGATCACGCCTTCGAAAGACCCCCCAGCCCGCGCCCCTCCTCGTCGGTCGGGCCCTCGAAGGGATCATCTCCACCGCCGCGACGACCGGCACTCTTAAGTGCCCTCGCCAGGCTGCCGAGCACCTCCTCGTCCTCCTCCTGGCGCCGCGGAGTCCGCGAGCGGCCCCGGGCGGACTCTCGCGGACTCTCCGCCCCTGCCGCGCGCGCCGCCGTCACCCTTGACCAGGTCCACAAGGCGGCGCCGCCAGGCTCCCCCCCCCTTGGCCATCCTTGTGCATCCCGCCCTTGGCGGGGTCAACAAGCCGCCGCCGCAGCTCCTGGCGGCCCAGGCGCGGGGGCTCTCCGCCGATCGTGACGAGGCCATCTCTATGCCCAGCAGCAGCGCTGCGGCCCAGCAACTGCAGCCGCCGCCCGAGGAGCCTGGCATCCTGATCCTCGACTGCGCCGCCGGCGCCACCTCCCGCCTCTAACGTCCTCGAGGGCCGCGAGGTCATCGGCCTGCTGACCGCGGGCCGAGCTCAGGGAGCTAAGCGTTCCTCGTGCGCCATCGTGCGTGCAGGGCACACGCACGCTCCAGCTGCAATTTCCTGAAACGGCCGATGTATATGGTCGGGACACCCCCGCACGCGCAAACGGAGGTTTCGCCAGCACAGAGGTGGTGAGGATGAAGGCCCACCTGCTGACAGGCCCACCGCTAGTAGGATGGGTCCGACGCGCTCAGTACATTCAGTTAGAGGTTCGCCCCTTCGAAATTGTCAGCCACGACCTCCAGCACGTCCCTCAGAGCCTGGCCCTGGTCCTCGTGGCTCCAGTCGAAAGCAATGTTTCCGGCCTCGAGCCACTGCTCCTCGGGTAAACCACCAATCGCCGCCGCCGTCCTGACCTGGTGAGGCTACGGCGGCGGCGCCGTAGGTCATCAGGCTCACCTCCACGAGCACACTCGCGCCTTGCTGAGCCACGCTCAGTGCCACATCACTTCACAAAGAATGAACAAGGCAATAGCAGGTGTCTTGGCCGGGTCCAACAGCCAGGCGACACTGGCTGGACTCCCAACCGCCACCCATGGGCTCCTTGAACCAGAAAAAGCTGCGATGACGGCGCATGCGAATGTCCTCTGAGATACATAAAACGGGATGCTGCACCTTCATTTGTACATACCTGGATAGATATTTACATATGCATGCATACCTACATATATACATATAGCTATATATTTATATATGTGTGTATGTGTACACATAGTATGTACACACATGCGTACACACAGTTATGCATGTGTACAAACATGCATACAAGTAAAACTAGAGTGAGGGCGAACGGTCGGTCACTCTCCCTGGGCGAGCGGCTAAAGTGACGTTATGCGGTGCGGATTGATGTTGTTGGTAATGGTGTTTCTGGTGTTGTTGTTACTGCTGCTGCTATTGTTGTTGTTGGTGTCGCTGTTGTTGGTGATGGTGTTGATGCTGTTGTCGCTATTGCTGTTGCTGTTGTTGTTGGTATTGTTGTTGTTGGTGTTGTTGTTGTGGTTGGTGTTGTTGTGGTTGTTGTTGCTGGTGTTGGTGGTGTTGGTGTTGGTGTTGTTTTTGTGGCTGCTGCTGTTGCTGCTGCTGTTGCTGGTGGTGTTGTTGTTGGTGTTGTCGTTGGTGTTGTTGCTGCTGTTGTTGCTGTTGTTGTGTGTTGTTTGTTGTTTGTTCATTGTTGTTTGTGGTTTGTTGTGTGTTGTGTGTTGTGTGCTTGTTGTTGCTTGTTGTTTGTTGCTTGTTGTTTGTTGCTTGGTGTCGTCGTCCTCCCCGCGACCCGGCCCGCGACCCGGCCCGCGACCCACCCGCGACCCACCCGCGACGCGGCCCGAGACGCACCCGAGACCCGGCCGCGACCCACCCCGCCACCCGCCCGCGACCCACCCGCGACCCACACGCGACCCACCCGCGACCCCACCCACGGCCAACCGACGACCCCGCCCGCGACCCACCCGCGACCCACCAGCGAGCCACCTGCGACCCAAGCCGCAACCCACCCACATTGCATTAACGAAAAAATCGGTGCCTGCGGCGAGCTCGTTGTACAAATTCAAAAAATAGGCGTCTGCGGCGACCTTCGTCAGAGCCTCGCAGACTGCCGACGTCCCCGTCGCCCCTTCACTCAAATCCGCAACTGCGGGGTGCTACGTACATGCATGCACGCTTGCATGCATACCTACACTCCGAATGCATGCAGACATACCTGTACACATCGATGCATCAATACATACAAGCATGCATGCAGATGTCTATATATAACTATATACATATATACGCATGTATGTAAACATACACGTGCATGCACGCATGCATGCATACGTGCATGCATGCAAACATGCATGGACGCCTACCTACCTACCGACAGACAGACACAGGCACAGGCACAGGCACAGACACAGACACAGACACAGACACAGACACAGACACAGACACAGACACAGACACAGACACAGACAGACACACACACACACACAGACAGACAGACACACAGGCACACAGACACACAGGCACACAGACACACAGACAGACAGACAGATAGACAGACAGACAGACAGACAGTCAGACCGACAGGTAGACACACAGACAGACAGACAGACAGACAGACAGACAGACAGACAGACAGACAGACAGACAGACAGACAGACACACAGACAGACAGACAGACAGACAGACAGACAGACACACAGACAGACAGACAGACAGATAGACAGACAAACAAACACATGTGTGGGGGCGCCTGGGGGTGGCCCACTGATTATGTCCAAGCCCATCGCGTCCAAATGTCCAGGAAAATCGGCTTCCCAGGCAGTGGATAACTGGGCAAGCCCCTGCCCCAAAGCCTCAGTATCGGGGGCCCGCCAGGGAACTCTCCCGGGAGCGTGAGCACGACGGCGCCGTCGGCGCCTCCGCGAGCCTGCGCGCGCAGGGACTCGAACAGCGCCGCCTGCGGGGCGCAGGCCCGCATGTCGACCTCCACCTCCTCGTCGCCCGCCCTCACCGTGACCAGCTCCGGCTCGTAGAAGGGCGCCGCCACCGCCGCGACAGCCGAGCTCTCCCGGTGCCTCGCCGCCGCGCCCGCGGCAGCGACGGCGACTGCCTTGGAGGGACAAGCAGCTGCACAACACACGGAAGCTTCCGGAGGAACAGGAATATCGGCGTTGGAACTCCCTCTCAGTTGGGCATGTCCTCCTACAGGGGGATTTTCGGCGAAAACAGAATGATCCCAAATACTCGAAAATCGTCGAAAAATCGTCCACATTTTATTTTTTAAAATTTTGGATTTGTCTCCTGTAGAAGGACACGCCCGACTTGAACGAAAGCTTCCGGAAGAACAGGAAGATCGGCGTGGGAACTCCCTCCCCATTGCGCTCCGCGCCCCAGGGAGGGGGGATCCAGCGCCGATCCAAGAAATCCGCTCGGGTCCGCGCGGCCCTCCGAGAAACTTGATGGAAGTGCCGATCTTTCTCGGCGGTGGATCTGCACCGTTCTGGCGGCGTTCAACCTCGAGCGCCCGCGCTGGGGTCGTCACTGCGTCGGCACGACACGAACCTGCCGTATGCGCATGCCGGTGTTTGCTCATGCGAAGACGCCGCCTCTACGTGTGCCGCCCACGGCGACAGCGCAACCGAAAACCGACCGAACCGACAGAAAAACCGAAATCGACAGGCCGCAAGTAGCCTGAAAGGGAGCAGCGACGCAGCAATGCAGCAACGACCCAACAGCCGACCGAGCCGAACCGACCGAACGAAACCGACTGTGACGCAGCCGAACCCACCCAACCGCGGACACCCCTGGTTCGGCGGCGAGCGAGAGGGGGAATGAGAAGGAGAGGGCCTCCTCAGAAGGCGTCGAGGCTTCTCAGGCCTTCTGAGAGGTTCTGCTGCGTGCTCGGCGGAACCTTAGAAAACTTCTCAGAAGGCGAAGGGACCTCCGCAGAAGAAGAACAAACGGCATGAACGGAAACTCTTGGCGCTCCGCGCGGACTTCTTGGACCTGCGCTGGACCCCATCCCCGGCGCGCGAAGCGCGCCAGGGGCGGCGCCAGAGGCGCCGCCGGGGGGCCCAGCGCGGATCCAAGAATTCCGCGCGGAGGAACGCCAGCAGTTTATGTCTATGCCGTGTTCTCGTCTTCGATTCCGAGCCTTCTGATGAGGCCCGCACCGTCTTGGCGAAACCAACAGGCACCAATACTGGTACTAACAGGACCTCTCCCGGGGTGCGTTCTGACCAGTGCTTCGAGGCGAATCCAGCCGTGGCGACGACGGCCTCCCAGGAGGCCGAAATTGGCGAAAACGAGGCGATGGCAGCGAGGATGGCGAAAACCTTCCCCCCGGACTCGCCGCAGATTGGTGACCCTCCTGACCGTGCGGAAGAAGAACTGGGCAACCCCCGAAGAGCGCTCTCGGCACGGGGCAGCTGGCGGAGCGCGCCCCGAGGCAGAAAAAATATCCTGGATCCTCATCGATCCTCCTCGTCGGAGTAAACCCCCGCCCCGCCGAGAACTAGTGGGGGGTGGCGGTAGGTAAGGAGCCGAACTCTATACACCGACGCCTTTTCCAGCCCCGCACAGGAACTCGCACAGGAAAGCGGGTCCTGGTGCAATTCTACGCAATCCTGGTGTATGCAATCTGTGTGTGTGTCGTTTCCCCGGGAGAGCGGGCAAAAAAGTGTGCACCGCACCACCCCGACGTCGTCCCCGATCCTCCAGAAGTCCTGGGACTCAAAAAACAGGCCGCCACTGGTGATGTAGATATTCCGGTTTCCAAGTAGGGTTAAGACGGGCATGTCCCCCTACAGGTGGACTTGTGACGAAAAATGAAAAATACTTAGACTATGTACAAGAAATCAGCATGAATTGTACAAAAATCGTCCCCGGACTATTTTTGTACTATTTTGGGACATTCCCCCTGTAGAGGGACACGCCCGACTTACGAGTAGGGTCCGCATGTGGCCACCGATCCTTCCCCGCATGCGCGCGGCGGGTTCGTGTCGTGGCGTCCTGCGCGTGCTTCGGACACCGCGCCCTTCGGACTCGCACGACCGCGGCTGCCCGACAGCAAAGAGCGCTCGACGGTGGACGACTCCAAGCCACCAGCACTGCTCAACCGTGAACTCCCACGCTGGGGTTAGGTCGGACACGTCCCCCTACATACGTATTTTGGACGAAACAATAAAAAATGACCAACAACATTCGGCAAATATTCAAAAATACGCAAAAAAAATCGTCCCCTGACAATTTGTTTAAACTATGTTCGAAGATTCCTCCTGTAGAGGGACAGGCCCGACTCAACGCTGGGGGCGCCGCCTCATCGACACGACCCGAACACACCGTACTGGCACATCTAGCGTTAGAGGCGGCCGGGAGGTCTTGACTGGACAAGGCCAGAGAAAAGGGGCCAAGAGGCGGGGATGGCAGCAGAGTCACTTAAGATCGGTCCCCAGACCGCTCGCACTAGGTCGGGCCTGTCCCCCTACAGGCGGATTTTGGGCGAACAGCTGAAAATATTCAATATTCCCAAATGATCAAAAATAGTCCAAAAATCGTCCCCAGACTATTTCTTAAAAATTTTTGAATATCCCTCCTCTAGAGGGACAGGCCCGACTTAACGCTCGCAGGGGTCGAACCCGACCAGCTTTTGAAGCCGCGCCCAGCCGTGCCGACGAGCGGGCCCCCTTCTCCCCATGTCTGGCCGAAGCCGATGCGGGGCCAGCGGGGCCCCGCCCACCAGCTCCCAACTGCACCGCTCCCCCCCGGACCTCTCCCGGGGAGCGTGCCCTGGCCAGGCAGTGCCGCGGAGGATCCCGCCGTGCCGACGAGGGCTCCGCAGGACGAGCAGCGGCATCGGCCTGAGCCGCCCGGGGCCGCGGAGGGAGCCCGAGCTCGCACGACCGAACCGCAGACGCCCTCCGCCGCCCCCGCGGGCGGCCGCGCTCGCCTCCTCCGGCGGCCCCGCGCCCGCGCCCTCGGCCCGCGGCGGCGGGTCGGCCGCGGCGGCCACCGCGGTGGCCTCCGCGGCCTCCAGCGCGAACGGGTTCGCGGGCCGCGGCTCCGCCGCGCCGCCGCCGCCGGCCTCCGCGGCCTCGAGCGAGGCCGCGGGCGGCTGCTCGGCCGCGCCGGCCCCGCCCGCGGCGGGGCCCTCGGGAGCCCCGCCGTCGGTGGCACTGGCCATCGCCGGCCGGGGGCGGGAGGGGGGGAGGAGAACGGGGCGACGACCACCCCAAGACCGAACCCGAAGACCCCAAAGTCGGGGGGAGGGGGGTCCCGCTTTGTGTGTGTTCGGTCGGTGCTCTCCGACGCCCCTCGGCCGGAGATGGCGGGCAGACGGGGGCCTTCGGGTGGGGTTGGGGGGGATTGGTGGGCGGTGAGATGGGGTGACGAAAAGGAGAGTCCGCGGCGGGGACTGATCCATATCCACCGCCTGGGAACCGACGTCCTGGTGCCCCGGCGGGCGGTGGATACGGATATATGTTGGCCCCCGAGGGCCCGAATACATATATGTATATATATATATATATGTGTGTGTGTGTGTTTGTATGCATATCCACCGCCTGTGAAGTCCGCGAGGATCGATCCCCGAGGCGGTGCATATGGGTAAATCCCCGCCTCGGAGAGAGGCTTTCGTGAAGGGGAGGGTGTAGCGAATCAACTCACGTAACCGATTTCCCGGGCGCCTCGCGGCGCCAGAGGCACCAGAGCGTCTAGCGGCGGGGCCGGAACCAGCTGCATGCAACAGTTTTCGTAACCCCCTTTTCACTATTATCCACGCCTTTCGTCCGACCCGAGAGGAAGAGGGTGCGCCATCCCCAGACCTCCAGCGATGTGCTTGTCAGTCCTGGCAATTCTTCTCCATTTCCAGCCTCTGGGGCCTGGGATGCGGGCCCCAAGGCCACCCGAAATGGATCCAGGACGAAAAGCTGCCCCCCAAACCGAAGGGGCCGGGACCTCTGAGGCCGCGCATTGAAAAAGCACATCGTCGGATGCCTGGACCTGAGCACGCCGTTTCACCAGAGGCCTCCCAGATGGGGTCCCAATAGACGGGGTCGGAGGATCGCGCCGCATCGACGATACATCGACGATGCATCGACGACGTCGTCGTGGATAAAGTCGAGCTCCATTTCGCCGATGCATCGGCGATGCGGCGCGATCCCAGGACCCCATCTACTCCGACTCCATCTAGGAGGCCTAGAGGAGGAGGAGGAGGAGGAGGAGGAGGAGGAGGAGGAGGGAGGAAAAGGAGGAGGAGGAGGAGGAGGACGAGAAGGAGGAGGAGGAGGAGGAGGAGGAGGAGGAGAAGGGAGGAAGAGGAGGAGGAGGAGGAGGAGGAGGAGGACGAGAAGGAGGAGGAGGAGGAGGAGGGGGAGAGGTGGAGGAGGAGGAGGAGAAGGAGGAGGGAAGGAGGGAGGGAGGGAGGGAGCGCGGGTCACATTGCAACCAGAGCGGCCACTTTGCAACCAGATGGGGCACGTTACAACCAGCATGGATTATCCCAGAAGGGCACTTTGCAACCAGGAAGGCCACTTTACAACCAGGCAAATAAACGCACATAAGCCACACATGTTCTTCAATGTTCGAAATCACCGTGGGTCCACGTAAGGGAGACACTTGACTCTCTGAAGCGCGTTGGTTGTAAAGTAACCCGCCTAAAACGAGAATATGTGAAATGGCGGATTCCGAATGGGATCCAACGGGAATCCCATTTGAATCCGATTGGCACCCTTCCCACTGGGATCCTGTTGGCCTACGAGCGTCCTATTGGGATTCGATAAGGGCGCTTCCTATTGAAACCCGTTGGGGCCCTTCCTAATGGAAACCGATTGGAAACCCACTGGGTTACAATCGAAATACCTTCCTATTGGATTGCTGCGGGAACGCACGGGGGTACCATATGGAAACCCGGTGGGAATTATTTTGGGTTCTTCTGTAGGAACCGTTTCCCTTGGAATCCCATCGGAACCATATTGGCGAATGCGAAGGATATCGCATTGGAGTAATATCGGAATCCTTCCTTTTCGATTCATGCGGGCATACTACGGGGATCCCATCAGGACCCAACTGTATCCCAACAAGAACCTTTCCTCTTTGAATCAAACTGTGCACCGATTGGCGTACTATTGTAATCCTTGTGGTACCCAAAATGAGCTATTGGAACCAAATTGAGGTCCTATCGAGATCCCCCCGCTACAGGCTGGTGACAGGCCTGGGCGGTTTGAGAGTTCAAACCTCCATGTCCTAAATCTACATCGTTTGGGGAGCCTCAGACCTCTGCCTGAAAATCTTGTTTGAAAGAAGGACAGTAAGCGTTCGCCGCAGAAGTCGCAGGGGAACGCGCACGCCCCCAGAAGAATGGGAACGTGATGAAGGCGTCGTTGGCAACATTCTAAACTCTGCACGTGGGTTTCATAGCTTTGCGCCATGGACATATTGTACCTTCGCGCCTCATCGTCTGGCAACGGTGCACCGTGCACCCGTATGTTTTCGCATGTGCGGAAGCATGCGCACCCAGGATAGAGGAAACGTGGCCAAGAGATCATGTGTACCATTCCAGTTAATACATGTGGAGTTCAGACGTTGGCTCTTCTGCATCATAAGCCATGTTTGTCATCGCGCCTGATCGTTTGGCTTGAAAACATGTGTTCGCAATTCCGGACGCATGCGTACTCCAGAAGGCGGAACTATTGCCAAAAATCGATGGTAGAGTTCGAGCCGATTCATGTGGATGTTAATGTGTGCCTCGGCCTCACGGACAACTTGTGTCCTCGCACCCCGTCGCCTGGCAATCGCAAAACCACATGTTTTGGCATTCGCGCTTGCATGCGTGCCCAGGAGGGCGGACATGTGGGAAAGAAATATGGTAACATTCTAGCCAATACATGTGGATTTCAAAATGTATATGTTGTATCATAAACCATGTTTGTCCTCGCGACCCATCGCCTAGCAATCGCAAGAACCGCGTGTTTTCGCAATTGCGGAAGCATGCGTGCCCAGGAAGGCGGACATGTGGCCACGCAATCGATGGGAGCATTCGAACCACTACGTGTGGATGTAAGTGTACTGTTCTTTGGCCTCAAAAGCAATGTGTGCCCTCGCGCCTCATCGTCAGGCAGTAGCAAAATCGCGTGCGTTCGCTTTCGCAAAAGCATGCGCACCCTGGAAGGCAGAAATGTGGCCAAGAAATCGTTTGCAAAACACTAGCCAACGCATGTTGATGTTCAATCGTGTTTCTGTGCATCGCAAGCCGCGTTTGTTCTCGCGCCTCATCGTCTGGCAAAAGCAAAACCGCATAGTTGCGCCATTGCGGAATCATGCGAACCCAGGAGGGCGGACGTGTGCCCATGACATCACTGGTTGTATTCCAGCCAACGTATGCGGAATTCGATGTGTATCGTTTGGCCTGGCAAATAATTGACTTGATCGTGCCTCGTCGCATGGCAATAGCACTACCTGATGTTTTCGCATTCGCAGAAGCATGCGTAACCAAGAGGGCAGACATGTGGCAAAAATCCCGCACGAGGCTCTGAGGCGCTTAGGGGCCGCCGAATGAGCGCTCAGGCGCTCAGGAGCCTCTGCAAGACGCTCGGGCGCTCAGGAACCTTTGCAGGGCGCTCACGCGCTCAGAAGCATCTGCAGAGCGCTTAGGCGCTCAGAAGCCTCTGCAAAATGCCCAGGCGCTCAGAAGCCTCTGCAGAGCGCTCCTGCGTTCAGAACCTCTGCAAAGCGCCAGGCGCTCAGAAGACACTACAGGGCGCTCTTGCGGTCACAATCCTTTGCAAAGCGCCCAGGCGCTCAAAAGCTTCTGCAGAGCGCTCAGGTGCTCGGAAGCCTCTGCAGAGCGCTCAGGCGGTCACAATCCTCTGCAGAGCGCTCAGGCGCTCAGAAGCCTCTCCAGAACGCTCAGGCACTCAGACGCCTCTGCAGAGCGCTCAGGCACTCGGAAGCCTCTGCAAAGCGCTCATGCGCTCAGAAGCCTCCGCAGAGCGCTGAGGCGCCCGGAAGCCTCTGTAAAGCGCTCAGGCGATCAGAAACGTCTGCTGAAGGTTCGGGCGCTCAGAAGCCTTTGCTGAGCGCCCAGTCGCTCAGGAGCCTCTGCAGAGCGCTCAGGCGTTCAGAAGCCTCTGAACGCTCAAGCGCTCAGAAGCCTCTGCAAAGCGCTCAGGCGCTCAGAAGCATCTGCAAAGCGCTCAGGCGATCAGATGCCTCTGCAGAGGTCTCTGGCGCTCAGAAGCATCTGCAATGCGCCAAGGCTCTCAATTGCCTCTGCAGAACGCTCAGGCGCCCAGGCGCCTTTGTAAAGAAAGCGCCCAGGCACTCAGAAGCCACTGCAAGTCGCCCAGGCGGTCACAATCCTCTGCAGAGCACCCAGGCGCTCAAAAGCTTCTGCAGAATCCTCAGGCGCTCAGAAGCCTCTGCAGAGCGCTCAGGCGATCAGAAACCTCTGCAGAGCGCTCCTGCGTTCAGAAGCCTTTGCTGAGCGCCCAGTCGCTCAGGAGACTCTGCAGAGCGCTCAGGCGCTCAGAAGCCTCTGCAAAGCGCTCATGCGCTCAGAAGCCTCTGCAAAGCGCTCCGGCACCCAGAAGCCTCTGCAGAACGCTCGGGCGCTCAGACGCCTCTGCAGAGCGCTCAGGCCCTCAGAATCCTCTGCAGAGCGTCCAGGCGCTCAGGAGACTCTGCAGAACGCTCAGGCGTTCAGAAGCCTCTGCAGAGCGCTCAGGCGCTCAGAAGCCTCTGCAAAGCGTTCAGGCGCTCAGAAGCATCTGCAAAACGCTCAGGCGTTTAGATGCCTCTGCAGAATGCTCAGGCGCTCTGAAGCCTCATACGCCTCTGCAGAGCGCGCACGCGCTCCTGAAGGCTGGTTGTAAAGTGGCCGTTCTGGTTGCAAGGAGCCCCGTCTGGGTTGTAAAGTGGTCGCTCTGGTTGTGAAGTGGGTTGTTCTGGTTGCACAGAGGTCGCTCTCTAAGGAAAGCCATGGATTTCGATCCCTTGCTGGTTGTGAAGTGACCTATCTTGGTTGTAAAGTGTCGTTCTGGTTGTAAAGAGACCGAATCTCGGGAGGGGGGAGCGCGGAGCGCGCCAGGGGCGGCGCCAGAGGCGCCGCGAGGGGGGGCCCAGCGCGGATCCAAGAAATCTGCGCGGAGCGTCAAAAGTTGTGTTTCTGCCGTTTTTTTGTTTCTTCGAATGCATGAACATAAACTTGCGAAGGTCTGCACAGATTTTTCGGATCGGCGCTTGACCACCCTCCCTGGCGCGGGGGGGCCCAGCGCCGATCTGAGCAGTCAGGGCTAAAAAGGCCGTCTCTTTCTGCAGCCCGTGAGTCCTGGAATTGCCTCTTGCTCCTCTGATAAAGGCTCCCTGGATGGTGTCCCAATGGATGGGGTCGGAGGATCGCGCCGCATCGCTAATGCATCGGCGATGTATCGTCGATGCATCGACGATGCATCGGCGACGTCGGCGATTCATCGGCGACGTCGACGTGGATAAAATCGGGCTCCGCATCGAGTTTCACCCGAGATGCCTCGGCGATGCGGCTCGATCCACCGACCCCATCTCCGACCCCATCTGGGAGGTCGGGGGGGTCAGATCGGCCCCCCGACCGGCAAAACACGAGCCGGGACGCAACAACGGTCCTGGGGAAGGGGTCCAGCGAGTCTTCGGGGAAACGTAAGACTCGGGTTCGGGGGACTCGGGCTGGCCTGACGGGGCCATCATGAAAATGGCGAGGCCCAAACTGAAACTTGACGTGAGCTCTCGCTGCAAACATTTCACGAAAACCGGACCGTCAAACTCCAGGACGCGCTCGTCAAAAAAGCGTCGGCAAACCCGAGTTCTGGCGCACTCGAGCCTTACGTTTCCCCGACAGGGAGATCGGCCTCCTGGGCGGTGGGCACCGAGACAGAGCCCCCGCACATCGAGGCCTCCCAAATGGGGTCCGAGCAGATCGGGTCGGAGGATCGCGCCGCATCGCCGATGCATCGGCGCTAGACCGGCACCGTCGGCTCGGAGAACATCGGCGCTTCCCCCAGAGTCGCTCGTCGAAAGAGCGTCGGCAAACCCGACGCACTCGAATCCTACTCTGGGTTTCTTAATAAACGCGGGGGGTACCCCCCCGACGGGGGTCAACCTCGCCTCGTCGCCGCGCCGCGACGGGGGGCGGAGCGCCTGCGGCGCGCGGTGGCTGCCCGCGACGGGGGTCGATGTGGGGCTGCCGGTGGGGGTGGCGCCCCCCCGACGCTTACTAAGAAACTCGGAGTACGCTTCCCCTTATGTTGTTCCCATCGTACTTAAGGACCACATCCCAGAAATAATTTCGAGCACCCGGAGAAGTGTCGCAAGAGTGTCGAAAGAGTGTCGAAACGGTGTCTGAAGAGTGTCTCCCAGGGCCCGACACGTGAAAACCTTCGAGTTTCGGTTCTTGTTTTGTGCTCGAAAGTCTTTCTGGTGATCAAGGCTAAAGTAGGTTGGAACATCATGAGCTTCCCCGAAACTTCTGGGGGTCGACGCCCTGCGCAACTCAGGACGTCGGAGGTCCGGGGAGGCACATCGCCCGCCCTCGGGCCGGAGGGGCCCGCGGCCGTCCGAGGCCCGCCGCCGGGCCGTGGCTCCTCCGAGTGGGGGGGGCGGGGAGGGAGGCGGGAGGAGGAGGGCGGAGAAGGAGAAGGACGACGAGGAGGAGGAGAGGGAAGGAAGAGGGAGAGGGAGGAGAGGAAGGAGGAGGAGGAGAACGAGGAGGAGGAGGGAGGGGGAGGGAGGAGAAGGAGGAGG
>CAUYUJ010006844.1:2500-15000 GCA_963575745.1 Prorocentrum cordatum
CCTCACGATGCCTTCCCAGATTCCCTGCGGTTCCAAAGGGTTCCGCAGGGTCCCCCAGGATTCCTCAGGGTCCAGAGGGGCTCCCCACAGTTCCTGAGGGCTCTTCGGCTTCCTTCATCATGGCTCCTCAGGATTCCGCAGCGCCCCTGAGGAATCCAGATGATACGGGGGCACTCGGGGAGTAGTATAGGCATGCTGTGAGACTGTATAAGGGGCACTCGCGGAGACCCAAAATAATGCGAAACCGCATGGGTCTTACAGGTCCTCCCTATGGAAATACTATTTGTACTTACGTGTGCAATTGTAAACGTATCTCGTTGCGCAAACATATATGATTGCACAACAATTGAGTCACGTAGTACCAAATATGATTGCGCACGCATCCGTACAAGGTCCGCCCCGCTGGTGCTTGCGAATCTCGCACTGCGATTAAAAGGAACTTGGGAAGCTGCAACAGCTTCACGCACAACTTCCTTTGAGCAACGCACATTCGCGGACTCTTTCCTGGCGTCTCGCCGGTAAACAGGCCAGCCTGCCAGGCAAAACAACTACTCCGGCGGGAAGAGAGGAGAAGCAAGACAAGCCCACCCCTCCCGGACAATCCTCTGAGGAGCTGCCAGGGTACTGGAACCGGTACGAGATGCTCATCCTCGAGGCGCCCTCGTCCTTCTGCTCCATGTCCTCCACACGGAACCCGCGGTAGGCGCGCATGACGTACGTCTCCAGGGCGTTCTGGCAAGGGACGGGGGAGGGGGAACTGGCAACGGCACCAGCTCCGCTTGCGTGACGCCGTGGAGGCGCAGCGGAGGGGGCGCCCAGGCGCCGGAAAATCAGAGTACGAGGTGAACGTAATGACGAGGAAAACAAAGCACAGAGGGGAGGAGGACGACGAGGACCACAATTGTCTTGCTTCCGCATCGCCCTCATCGTCCTTCTCCTGCTCATCCTCACCATCCTCACCGTTCTCGCACGTCCCCTCCTCTTCCTGCGCTTCCTCATCGTCCTCACCATCCTCTTCCCTCCCCTCATCCTCCTCCCCTGCTTCCTCACCATCCGTGTCCTGCCCCTGCTCCTGCGATCCTCTGAGGTGCGTGGGCGAGGCACGGCCCTGACCCTCGCGGACTGTCCTCTCCTCCAACTCCTCCCCCTCCTCCTCCTCCTCCTCCTCCTCCTCCTCCTCCTCCTCCTCATCCTCCTCATCCTCCTCCTCCTCCTCCTCCTCCTCCTCCTCCTCCTCCTCCTCCGCCTCCGGCGTCCTTGCGAACGGTAGCGTCCTCGTCCTTGAGGTGGATGCTGAGCAGGTCCACGCCAGCCTGCAGCGCCTGCGGAGTGCCCCTAGGTACCCGAGACATCCAAGGGGAGGCTCAAGCCCTCCTCCTCCTCCTCCTCCTCCTCCGTCCCTCCCCTCCCTCCCTCCCTTCCCTCCCTTCCAACCTTTTACCGCCTCCTCCTCCTCCTCCTCCTCATCCTCCTCCTCGTCCTCCGCAATCGCACATTATGACTGCCACTCTCCTCGATCCCCCGACCCTGTCCAGAAGAGAGCTGGCCCTCTCCACGCACTGTTTTCACACTCAAGCTTTCAAAACATGGTGCTCCCATGTTGTTGTTTACACTCCGATTGTATCCGGTGTTTCAAATCAGTGATCACGCGGCAACGTAGGCCTCGTGTTCGGATCGGTGCCGCTTTGCTCCCGTTGTTCACACTGGCACTCCCGTCCCAGCGCGGGGAACTGTTCTGGATCTGCGTCCTCTTGTATCGCTGTCGCCCCCCTCATTCCCCCTCCTCCGCCTTTCCCTGGTCCACCTGCTACTCCCGCAACGTGCACTCAAGCTCCTGCCGCTGAGGTTCCTCCTCGTCCCCCTCCTTCCTCATCCTCCTATTTGTCTTTCTGCTCATCCTCCTGCTCATCCGCCACCTCCTCATCCAATGTACGGAACTCCATTTTGCTTGCTCATTGTGCATCGAACGATGGCGGTCCTCGTTTGAATTCCAGATCCGCTATGACAAGCGTCGGCGGATAGAGAAAAGGCAGCGCAATGGGATGAGCGAGAGGGACAGGATGACAGGTATGGCGCGAGCGAACCCACTCCTGCTGCTCCTCCTCCCCCTCCTCTCCCTCCTCTCTTTCCCGTCTCCCCCCTCCTCCTCCCCCTCCTCCTTCCCCCTTTCCCCTCGCCGTTCCCCACCTCATGATGCTCTTATGTCTCTGTTCCTGCTGGCGGATGTTACCGCGAGCCAGACCTGTGATTGTTCGAAGCACGCCCGCGAGCGAGGAAAGGGGCGGGCGGGACAGCAGACGAACGGACCAGGAGGGGGAGCGGCGGGGAGCATGAGGGCCAGGGGTGAGGAGGAGTCGTTGCTGTTTTTCCTGCCGCAGCACAGCACAGCCCAAACCCCGGGCGTCGTGGTGCGTACTGGCAGGGCCCGGGCAGCCCGGTGAGAAAAACAAACAGGAGCCAGAGGAGCAGGGAAGAGCCCCTGAGCTGCCACCCTGGCTCCAAAGTGGGCGTTCCCTCATTCGGAAGGGGCCCCCAGGGCACACGAATAAATACACACAAACAAAAAGATCCCCCATATTTTCCAATATTAGCTGGCTTTCTGTCTTCCCCGGATCGACGATTAATTGTGTCTGTGCGTTTCTTTCCCTCCTGACATTCGCCCCAAGTTGCTCGGGGATGGACAGAACCACCTTTGGCAAGACGTGGCTTCGTGAAAACGACCTCGGGCCCAAACCTGGCGGGCGCAAGCCTGGAAAACGAAGGCCGCGGCGCCCTCTCGAGAACCGAAAACGGACAATTAACTAATCGACGTGTCAGGGTGAGGGTTCTGTCCACCCCCGAGGTATACCCCTGCCAACTTCTGGCTGATAGAGCGCAGGTATGCGTGAAACCAACGCACGTCGTGCTCTCCCCACCGCCCAATAATTCCTAACCCTCATAGCCGCTCGCTCTGGGCCCCACCAGATGCGTGAGGAGCTGATGGAGATGCTGAACCTGGGATTCTGGGCTGACTTCGCGCGGGGCCCGAAGGGTCAACCTAACTGTCCAAGACGAGAAAGAGGAGAGAAAGAGGGGAGGAGGAGAGGAAAAGAAGAGGACGAGGAGCAGTAACAGGAACCTGCCGACCCTGTCGGCGCGTGTGGGATGAACATCTGGGCTGGTCGTCTCGGGGCGGTCCTGGGAGACACCCCTCATTCCAAGCGCTTCCTCCCCTCCCCAGCGGCCACCTGTCGTCTTACAGGCTCGCCAAGCCGAGGGGACCCGAGCGAGGTTGCAATATCGTGGTCCGCGACGGGTCGGAGGGAGGCCCGTTCCTGTTGATCCCTGCCCCGCCCGAGGGGTGGGCCCTGGGTTGGAGCACGGCCCATCCCCCTACACGTAAGTCGGACCTGTCCCCCTACAGGGGGATTTTCGACGAAAAACAAGAAATACCACCCAAATAGTTGAAAAATAATCCAAGAATTGTCTGGGGACTAATTTTCTCTAATTTGTTTTAATAGTTTTGGGGTATTTTGAATTTTCGTTGAAAATCCCCCTGTAGGGGGACACGCTCGACATAACCCTACACTTTTCGGGTCATATTCTGGCAGCCCTGATCCTTCTTCGGCAACTTGAACCCAAGACAATCCAAGAGGGGCCTGAAACGGGCCAAGAGCGCTGCAACACGGCCCCAGAATCCTTCAAGGCGGCCCAAGAAGTCCACAAGACGCCCCAAGAGAGCTCCAAGAGGACCCCGAAAAGAGCCCCAATGGCAACAGGTACAGATTTCGATGTGTTTTCTGGTGGATAATCGCGTTTCAGCTTATACGAGCTTCCGACCGCCCCTGTCCGCCTCAAACCATCCCAGGATGCCCCCAAGAGGCCCCCCCAACAACCACGAGAGCCCCAATACGGCCAACGAAACCCCCCTAAGAGGGCCCAAGAGGCTCCCACGAGGCCCTGGAGAGTGGCTCCAGAAGGAAAGCCAAACTGCAAGGCTGAGCCATTCCTCGAAACATAGCCGCCGAGACAAGATGCCCGCAGGCCTCCCGAAAGACCCCTCCCCAACGAGCTTCTGCGAGCCCGCGACCTGCGTGAGGCCTTCCTGCGGATACCCCCCTTCGAGGTCGGCGGAACTGGCTGTGAGGCCTCGCCAATAAAGTGAGATGGACCAGGAGGGGCATGGGCGGGAGGAGGAGGAGGAGGAGGAGTCTGAGAATCAGATGGACGCCAGCGTGAGGAGAGGAGTCGTCCACGGCCACGGCCAAAGACCCCTGCGGCCTCCTGCCCTGCCCGACGCCGTCCTCGCTGGCATTGTCAGCACCAGCGACGGAGGAACCGGCAACGACGGACACCGCGGCAGCCCCCCCCAAAAAAAAACGAGACACGATGCGCCACTGTAGGGGGCCACATGCGAACCCTACCCCTGCCCCCCACGATTTCTGAGGAGGAGGGTGGGGTTCACTTCGTTTGGGAGCTCCCGACCGAAGTGAACCCCACCCTCCCCCTCAAAAATCGTGGGGGGCAGGGGTAGGGTTCGCATGTGGCCCCCTAACTGATGATCACGATGCGGCACAGCGCCAGGGACGACGCCGCACTTCGGCCCTCGGTCAGAGGGGCCCGCCCCGCCGCGGCCGAGAGCGGAGCCCGGGCACTTCGTGCAGCCGCGCCGGACACTTTCTCGGCAGAGTGTCCGGCGCCGTGCCGCACGGGGAGCAGGAGGCGGAGCGGGAGGGGCCCCTCCCCCCTCCGTGGGAGGGCCTTCTGCTGGCTCATGGCGAAGTTGGCCTTGGAGTCGGAGGCCTTCAAGGCATCCCTGAGGTCGTCCGCGCGCTCCTCGCAGCGCGGGGCGGCGATTCGACACTTCACCTCGTCCTCCTCCTCCTCCTCCTCCTCCGCCTCCTCCTCCTCCTCCTCCTCCTCCTCCTCCTCCTCTTCCTCCTCTTTATCCAGGACGGGGAGGAGGAGGGAGCAGAAAAGAAGGACGATCGATCGATCGGTCAAGCTCTCGGGCCAGGTCGGTGCTACACTACCTCCACTCGAGCACCACAGCTTTTGAACATCCAGCAAGGCCTGGCTGTGGCCTCTTCGTTGAGAGGGGGGTCGTGGGCGCTATTCTGCGCTCAGGCCCTCTGCGCACCGTCCTCACCCATGCAGGGGACTGCGCAAAGGGAGGAGCAGCAGCAGGAGGAGTAGCAGGGGCAGACGGCAGAGCAGGAGCAGGAGGACGGGGACCAGAAAGAGAGGATGACGGCGGGGCTGGGGAGCGGGGCGCCCTCTTCCTCCCTCCGCCACCCTCGACTTTTTCTTTTCCACGTCACCCATTTTCTTCCGCCTCCTCCTCCTCCTTCTCCTCCTCATCCTCCTCCTCCTCCTCTTCTCCATTTTTACCCCTACCCGTCATAACCATCACCAGAATCAGCACCACTACCATCATGATCGTCCTCCCTTCTTACCAGCCTCGACCTTATCCCTATCCCTAAGATTGACACGCCAAAAGGCGATGACAATCTTAGGGATGCGCCCCCCAAAAATAAGGGAACCCCTAAGATTGGCATCGTGATGAGGAGATGCCCAGCATAGGGATAGGGATATGTTCCAGGCTGGTAACCTTCGTCTCCCCCTCCCGCCCCCAAAGAAGGCACTGCCCGCTCCAGCAGTGGCGGGCCCGCAGGGGGTCCTGGGCTCGCAAGATGTCCCTCCTTCATCCTTCTGCCCCTCCGCCTCGCTCTCGAACTGCTCCTCTTCCTCCTCGTCCATCTCCTCCTCCTCCTCCTCTTCCTCCTCCTCCTCCTCCTACCTTTCCTCCTCCTCCTCCTCCTCCTCCTCCTCCTCCCTTTCCTCCTCCTCCTCCTCCTCCTCGTCCTCTTCCTCCTCCTCTTCCTCCTCGTCCTCCTCGTCCGCGTCGTCCTCATCCTTCTCTTCTCCCCCCATCTCCTCCTTTTACATCTCGTCCTATATTTATCGTCGTCGTTCTTGTCCTTCTCCTCCTCCTCCTCCTCCTCTTCCTCCTCCTCCTCCTCCTCCTCCTCCTCCTCCTCCTCGTCATCAACAGCAGCACCACGGAGCCCTGTCTCGATTCCACGATCTTCTTGACATTTGAACATTATATCGCAACGTGGTCGAAGCTTGTAGGAGCTATTCCGAAGCCGGTTCAAGCTAATTCGAGCGATACGCGCTAGCAGGCCGAACTAGCTCGAACTAGCCTCGATAAGCTTGAATGAGCTTCGAACTGCTTGGCATTAGCTTGACTAGCTCCGAATTGGCTTGACCAGCTCCGAATTAGGCCGAACTGGCTCGAATTAGCTTGAATAGCTCCGCACTGGCTCGAACTACTTGGCAATCGCTCGCAGATTCTCGCGTGGGCCCCAGGCGTTCTTGCCCCGTGGACTCCCTGGTGGGCTCCCAACCCTCCTGGACGTCAGGGCAAGCGACAGCAGCACAATCCGAGCTTGGTCGAAGCTGGCACAAAACATTTCGAGCAAGTGTGAGCTAATAGCTGGAGCAAGTTCGGAGCTAGCTCGGACTCATTCGGAGCCAAGTAAAGCGAATCCAAACCAATTCGACAGCACTCGCCACGAATTACGCGGCCCTCAGACTCGACGGACATCTCGTCGACAACCCCGATGACGCTGTCAGAGACGGTGGCGCAAGCCGGACAGCGTCCGCCGCATCCCGCGTCGACCAGGGCCACGACTGGCACCAGCGATGTGGGGCCAGGAGTGGAAGCTGAGATCCGAGCCTTGATGGACGTCGTGCCGCAGCCAGGCTCCCCATGCAGGCGCGCCGCGTTGCCTGGACCTGCGCCGAGGAAGCCCGCAGCTGCTGGCTGCGAAGCACACACCGCGCGCTGCTTGCGCACTGGCATGCCGTTGGACAAGCGGCTCCGTGTCTCACTGTGCTGGATCAGCGTCCGGATCCTCGGCGCCCAAAGCCTCGTCGGCCTTGTGGCCAGCGTGAACCATGGCGATGACCACGGCTCCGGCCTTCATAACATCCCGCACCCTGGATGACCTGAGTCGAAACTGATGCTGGACCCGTCGCTGCCGACGGCGATGATCCTGTTGCCGATCTGCAGGCCGCGGAGGACGTCTCTGTCAAGGACCCTCAGGTCTGGTCTGGAACGAGAGCGCGACAGTGGATAGTCTGACGGCAATCTTGCCGCTCCTCCTGCAACCCGCTGCCGCTCGGCACATCCATCAGGGAGGCCTCGCGCACGATGTCGTTCGACATGGGTGCGATCACCTGGGTCGCGCTGCATGGACAAATGGCCGCATTGGCGCTGCTCGCCTCGCCATCGCCCCAGCTCTTGAGGACCTGATGCGCTGGCGAGTCGACCGGCGCGACTTGGCTTCGCCACCGATAGACACTTGACCAAGCAACGAACTGCTTGTCCTCAAGATCGCTGGTTACCCGATGGGTCCTGGCCCCCTTCAGGATGGGGGCTCGAATGCTCCATTTCGCCGCGTGCACAGACGAAGGTCTGCGCTCTCGACAACATCGCCATCATCGGTCTGTTCTGCCGCCATGGCCTCGCCTCAGGCAGAAGAGGCAGGCGTTGCTGCTTGGTGGCTTGAAGAGACCTGCGATCGCAGTCAAAGTCAGCTCGGTGCTAGACGAGCTCGCCCAACTCATCAATGCGATGCGCCAAGGTCGGCTTGCAGAGCCGCTTCATGACATCAGCTGCACCACTCTCGACCTCGGAGGTCATAGCGCCGTCTCAGCTCGAGCTGGCCTGCAAAGCTGGCCTGTCTCATGTCACATCTCCTGGGGACGCCAACCTCACAGCTGATCAGCATGCCAGTGGTCTCAATCGACGATCAGGTCCTGGGGCATCTCAAGTCGCCGCAGAAGTCGCTGCAGTCGCTGCAGCTTTTGGAGCTGCTGCCGCCGCGGCCCCTAAATCTCTGACTTCGGGTAGCTGAGTCCTCGAACTTCCCGTCGGGCTCGGGCCAGCGCGCGTGAGGGCACAGGCAAACACAAAGAACTACCACGAACCCCGCAAGGGCAGGGTTAAACGACAGCGCGCTGGACTGACGCAGGTCCGGCTGGACCGACGGGGCTGAGATGCGCTGACATGGGTCTGGCCGGATTTCAAGAATGCGGCCGCGCGCCCAACCTGATTAAAGCGAATGAGAGTCTTCCAGGTTGTAACTAGCACCAGAGCCCAACGCTTGTGATTCAAATAACCCTCAACCCGATGACGCGTGCTGTACCTGTCGTAAACGCCGCGGGAGGAATAGTCCGCGACCTCGATGACAGCGGAACGCATCTGTACTGAACAAGCTGGTCAAGCTGCCTGTTACGCAGCTTCTTGAGGGCGGTCGTGTCTTTCCGGCCGTCGTACTCGGAATGCTCGCCGCCTTACTTGTCGCATGTGGCGTCGTGCCTGCGGTATTTGTCGTACCTGCCGCGCTTGGTGCCGTACTTGGTGGTGGCGTACTTGTCAGGTTTTGCTGCCGTGCCTGGCGCCCTCCTTTGGCCCAAATCAATTCTACACTCCACCTTCCAGCCAGTCCTCCCCTCTCCACCCTTCCATGCTCTCCTCTCCCCCACTTCCTTTTGCCCCTCGAGGTAAGGGGTGTGAGGGTGGGAGGGGGAAGAGGCCAGGGGGGGCGTGCGTGTTCGCGAAGATGGGGAGCGAGATTCTACGATTTTGGAAGTCACCTTCGGCACCCCGAGGACATGTAGAAGTGGGGTGTACACACGGAGGCGCCCCAGGTTCTACTCGGTTGATATTCGCTTCGCAGGAACATGTCCAGCAGCATTCGCTCCTGCCTTAAGTATGAAGTCGGTTCCTCCTCCCCCTCCTCCTCGTGCTACTCTCTCTGCCTCCTCATCCTCCTCCTCCTCCTCCTCTTCCTCCTCCTCCTTCTCCTCCTCCTCCTTCTCCTCCTTGAGGCCCACCTCGTCCTCTTCCTCCTCCTCCTCCTCCTCCTCGTCGATTCGGCTCGGAGTTCGGGCAGCAGGGCCAGCCGACGCAGCTCGTGCAGAGGGTCCTCCTCCTCCCCCCCGCCCGAAGCCACAGGACCGCATCCTTGAAGGGCTTGGCGTCGATGATGGACAGCTTGCGGCCAGCTTCGAGCACCACCTCGTCGTAGCCGATCTTCGTCGGCAGCTCAGCAAGCTGAGATATCACCTCCCAGCCGCATTCATTCGGAGAGGGGGGGGGGGGGGGGGGGGGGGCAAACGTGGAGGGCAAAGCATCCACCCCCATACTAACCACCCCGACAAGCGAAGCCGTGCAGAAAACGCACCCAAAGAAAGAATCGAACAGGGTGGGGCTGCTCAGTGAACGCCCCAAAGCCGTTTAGCAAATACCAGTTAACGGGTCCGGGTGTCTTTTCTTCCCTTGCGAACGGTCTGGTGACCACACCCATACTAACCACCCCGACAAGTGCAGCAAACGCACCCGAAGAAGGAATCGAACAGCAGGCTAGGGCTGTTAAGTAAACGCTCCAGGGTCGTTGAGTAAACGCCAGTTATCGGGTCCGGGTGTCTTTTCTTCCCTTGAAAACGGCTTGGTGACCACCCCCATATTAACCACCCCGACAAGTGCAGTACACGCAACCAAAGAAGGAATCGAACAGGCTGGGGCTGTTTAGTAAACGCCCCAGGGCCGTTGAACAAAAGCCAGTTATCGGACCCGAGTGTCTTTTCTTCCCTTGAGAACGGTTTGGTGACCACACCGACTGGTGACTCAGCGGGGACTCGGGCCCACCGCACGGTTTTGGGTCAAGTCGGGCGTGTCCCCCCTACAGGGGGATCTTGGGCGAAAAATGAGAAATACTTAAAAAATACCCCCCAAATGCTCAAAAATAATTTTAAAAAATCGTCCCCAGACAATTTTTCACTGCTTTTGAATCTCCCCCTGTACAGGGCCAGGCCCGACCTCAATTTTGGGATGCGGGCCGTTCTCCGAGGATGTCTGGGGCAGCCGGGGCCTCCGAGGCCCCAGGACCGCGCGGCGGCGGACCGCGCGGTGAGGCCCCTTGGGGCCCCGAAGTCGCCGCGCGGACCCGTCACCACGCGGTGTGGGGCCCCCGGTGGATCATGGAGCAGGCCTCAGAGGTACGAGGGTGCTGGGCGTGGCTTCATGGGGGGGTCACAAATGGGGGGGTCAGAAAAGGCCCCCTTTCGCGCCCCTTTCGGGCCCCTCCTCGAGCCCCCAGGAGGCTCGTTCAGGTACCATTTGGGTACCTTTTCGGGCCACCCTCGCCACCCCCCCATTTACGATCCCCCCATTACGCAGCGCCCAAGGGTGCAGGGTGCAGGTGCGGCCGGGAGCCCGCGCACGGGCGCCCGGCCTCGCGCCGGGGCCCGGCAGCCCCAAGCCGGCCCTCCGCCCTGCCTCCCTCTACGGCCCCCTTCTGCCCTCCACGCCTTCCCGTGCGCCCTTTCCCGGGCGTCCCCGCCCCCCCCCCCCGGCCTCCCTCCGCGCGCGCTCCCTAGCCTGCTTCCCTCCTGCCCTCTCTCGTCTCGCCCCTCTGTTTCCCTGCCTCCCCTCTCCCTCCCGTCCCCATCCCTCCCCGCCCCTCTCGCCCCCCCCCCCCCCGCCCCGCCCCATCCCTGCCATCCATTGCCTATACGCCTGGTGCTTGCGGCTCCTCGATGCGCCGCCCGACCACCCCTCTCACCTCGCCCCCATCTTGCTGCGTGGCGAGCCCTAGGTCGGGACCTTCTGCTTAGCGTGTCGCCGCGGCGGCCCCGGCGAAGCGCTCCGCCTTGACAGCGGAAAGCGGGTCCTCCTCCTCCTCCTCCTCCTCCTCCTCCTCCTCCTCCTCCTCCTCCTCCTCCCGGTCTCGTGAGGTGCCTCCACGGGGCGCCACCACGCGGGCATGAAGCGAGCTGGGGGCGAGGAAGCACCTGCCCCACCAAGGTTGGTCCAAGAGCTCTTCCGAACTCAGGGGGAGGGAGGGCTGGGCTAAGGCCGCCATGGATGAGGTGCCGCAAGGGACGAGGCAGATGGGAGGAGACCAAGTGGCAAAACACACGAGAGCAATTTGCTATTACGGCAGCTCGTCCTTGTCACCCCACCCACCCTCCTCCCTACCTCCACCTCCTCCCCCTCTTCCTTTTATTCCCCTCATCCTCGCGGTCCTCTCCCTCCGCCTCATCGACCGTTATCCTCCTTTTCTGCGTCCTCGTCCCCTCTGGACCCGCGCTATCCTCATTGTTCCCCGACTTCTCTGATCGCTAACCTAGAGAGCCATCAACCAACTCTGGCCTATCTAGCCACAACGGGAATCCTCCAGGCCGCGGTAACCACCGTCAAGGCCTCCGTCCTCCTCCTCCTCCTCCTCCTCCTCCTCCCTCCCTCCTCCTTCCTCCTCCTCCTCCTCCTCCTCCTCCTCCGCCTCCTCCTCCTCCTCCTCCTGCTCCTCCTCCTCCTCCTCCCGTCTTCTCTTCCTTCTCATCCGACTCACCTCTCTCTACCTTCTCACATCATGCATCCTCCTCCTCTGAAAACTTCTGGCAACCTCAAGAGATCATCGGAATGTTTGCCAAGAGCATTGACGACACTCGAATATAGATTGAGCTGCCAAGGCACCTTACGCACAATATGATCGAAATCCCCGAGGAAACGCGATACACCCTCGCTTGACTGGAAAAAAATCCCCCCCTCCCCCCTCCGGGAAATCGGGAGGCAAGGGGGGGGGTAAATTCCTCCCCCCCCTCCCCGGGAAGAGGAAAGGGTGGCACACACACACACACACACACACACACACACACCCACACACACACACACACACCTACACACACCTACACACACACACACACACCTGCCCGGAAACCGGGGGGAGGAGGGGAACAGCAGCCCCCCTCCCCCCGGGTTCGAAACGGGAAGGGGGAGGGATGATCCCATCCCCGCTCAAAATTCCAAAATATGTTTTGGAGTATTGTTGGAGCTTAGTTGGAGCATTATTTGACATTTGTTTGAGCCTTGTTTGAATTGTGTTTGAGCTTTGTTTGGGCATTGTTTGAGCTTTGCTTGAGCTTTGTAGAGGTTTGCTTGAGCTTTGTTTAAGCTTCAATTGAGCTCTGGTTGAGCGTTGTGTGAACTTTGCTTGAGCTTTATTTGAACTTCGTTTGAGCCTTGTTTGAACTTTGTTGGCTTTGTATGAGGTGTGTGTGTGGCTTCACTGCCGGAAATCTGACGAATGACACTATTATTTAAGACATCTGAACCAGCCTCCCGAATTGTTTTAAACAAGCCTGGGCCGAATTCTGATATGAACAAAGCGAAAAAGCTCAAGAAACTGGGCCAGCTCTCCGGCAAGCTGGTTGAGAAACGCTGGCCTGGCCTTTCGGGAGGAGGTGTCTTAATCAGATGCTCGACTACATTTGAGCTTTGTTTGAGCTGTGATGGAACTGTGTTTGAGCTCTGCTTGACATGTGTTGGAGCTTTGTTTGAGCTTAGCTGGAGCTCTGTTGAGCGTTATTAGACTGAAGTCGGGCCTGTCCCCCTACAGGGGGATGTTCGACGAAAAATGAAAAATACCCCAAACATAATCAAAACA
>CAUYUJ010006844.1:20000-27500 GCA_963575745.1 Prorocentrum cordatum
GCAAGCGTATCTGAACCAACTTGCCGGAACACTCGCAGAGTTTCTTGAGCACTTTCGTTCCTCCAGCGCTACCAACAGTAGTTGGCCCAGGCGTGGTTGAAGAAACGTCCAGGAAGCAGGCCAAGATTCCTTTCAGGGAACCTTCTTGTGAACGTTTTCTTCTTCGGCTATTCGGCATCGGGCGGAAGGGGGGGGAGGGGGGGGTCTGGCTCTGGACCTCTGCTTACAACGACTGTTTGCAGCAGTGAATCCTACGGGGGAGACTCCACCTGCGTGAAACAGGCGCCAAACACAGCCAAGGTCTACTCCATAGGGGGGGAATAAGGGGGGTGCGAGGGCCCGCGCCGATCGGCAAAACAATGAATACGAAAGCGACGGCCTTGATCATGATTTCGGCGGTATGCTTGGGGCAAAACGTCACCTTCCGACTTCCTGCGGCATTCCGCCCCCGGACCCGCCGCGCCGCCTTACCTCCGCCGCTCCCCGCCAGGGAAGACGCGGTGCTCTCCCTCTCCCTCGAAGGCGGGACCCTCTCTGGAACGCCGCCGCGCATTGAGGACGGCCGCTTCGCGCTCTTTCTTACTTCCGCCGCCCTCCGCCAGGCAAGAGATGTCCATTTCTCTCCATCGTAGGCGAGGCCAGCTCTAGAAGAAGAAACTACATAAACATAAACTTTCGGCGCTCCGCGCGGATTTCGTGAATCGGCGCTGGACCCCCTCCCTGGCGCGCGGAGCGCGCCAGGGGCGGCGCAGGAGGCTCCGCCGGGGGGGGACCCAGCGCGGATCCAAGAAATCTGCGTGAAGCGCTCAACATTCATGTCTACGGCGTTTCTTCTCGAATCTCTCGAACGCCGCCGCGCCCAGGTATCGGGCGGCTGAAATTTCTCGACGCGGTATCCCCCGAGGTCTTGACCTTTTCTTTACCTGTTCCCCAGGGCTGCTCTTCATCTGGAGTCACTTTTTGATCGCCCCCAGGCCCTGCGAGGTCCCCCCGAGGCAGAAAATTGCGAAGAGTTGAGTTGACAGCCCCGGGGCCCGGTGGGGAAGGCGCAGAGGTGAGGTTATTAGAGGAACATCGCGCAAAACGGCCCGTGCAAGCAGGAAATATCGGTATCCCGCTGGGTATGCTCCCTGACCCCACCATGGGATGCCTGGGATACCCCCCCGCCCCCCCGAGTCGGAGGCCTGGGCGCATCGGGGTGAGCCACGACGAAGCCAGGACGAGGATGATATCGGGTGAGGACAACTCGACAACCTTTGAAATGTGGAGGCTCTGGAGGCTGTCTCTGGCATCGCGGCCTCTTCAGAGCGTTCCGAAGCGCTCTGACGTCCTATAGCCTTATAATACGCCAAGCATACCCTCCAAATGAGCAAACATAGTAATAAAAAAAAATCGTCCCCTGACTATTTTTTGACTGTTTTTGAACACTCCCCCTATAGAGACAGGCCCGACTTAACTATAGCCCCGCCCGGTCTACGAACCCCCGCGTTGGAGGTGTGGGCGCACCGAGGTGAGCGCCCGGCCGCGGGCGGACCGGGAACGCGCGCCCAGGCTCGGCATCGCTGGGCTTTTTTGTTCGATCTCGTGCGTGGCTTCTTCGCCAGATGATCAAGGATGCTCCTCGATGGCCCTCGCCGAGGGAACAATGCACACGCCCGAGCGATGCCAAGTCCCCGGACCTCTCCCGACGCGCGCTCTGACCAGACTTCCGAGGCGAATCCGGCGGCGGCGACGTGGGCCTCCCAGGGGGGCCCAGAAAGGCAGAGACGAGCGAAGGGGACCTACCTGGGCCAGAAGAGCGTTCTTCAAGAGCAGGAGACCCTCCACTGGCCAAAGCACCCCAAACTCCAAGATTATTCGGGGGTGCCCTCCCCCCAGATGCGCAAGAGCATCCACCACACTTCTCTCGTCGGCGGCGAGGCAGAGGCAGTCCGCTCCAGCGCGAGGCTAATCGGGACAACCGAAAGGCTAATTGGCTGGCGTGCGAAAGGAGGGGAACAAGACGAGGGCGGCCGCGCCGGGGGGAGGGGAAGGGGAAAGCACTCAGACGTGGAATCGGGGGCGGCCAAGAGGGGGGTGTCCAAGAGGGGGGGGTGCAAATCATGACCGGCGGCATGTGCGCGGCCCAGCGGGGGGACCAGGGAGGTAATGAAATAAGAAGAGGCGCCATGAAATCTAGGGAAATATCATGGCCCCCGCCATGATATCCGCCCCCCCCTAGTCATCACCCCCCTCTTTGCCGCCCCCGATGGAAGTCCCGCGCCGAGCAGGGGGGCGGCCAGCCGAGGCGGCGGGGACGGGGGCAGAAGCCGAGGCCGAGGCCAGGGCGCACCCACGAGCGCTGCCAGGGCGCAGCGACGACGGCGAGCGAGCAGGGAGCCAATCCGGGAGTCCGAGGGCCGCCACCAGCAAAATGCTGGAGGAGGAGTAAGAGGAGGAGGAGGAGGAGGAGGAGGAGGAGGAGGAGGAGGAGGAGGAGGAGGAGGAGGAGGAGGAGGAGGAGGAGGAGGAGGGAGGCGGGGAGGAGGAGGAGGAGGAGGAGGAGGAGGAGGAGAGGAGGAGGAGGAGGAGGAGGAGGAGAGGAGGAGGAGGAGGGGAGGTAGGAGGAGGAGGAGGAGGAGGAGGAGGAGGAGGAGGGAGGAGGAGGTGGAGGAGGAGGAGGAGGAGGAGGAGGAGGACGGGGAGGAGGAGGAGGAGGAGAGGAGGAGGAGGAGGGAGGAGGAGGAGGAGGAGGAGGAGGCTGAGCCCACCCGGTGCACCGACTGTGTGGTGTCACGGCCCCAGAGCGGCATCCGCGACGGGGGCCGGGCGCAGCGCCGGAGCGACAGCATCTAACAAAGACGAAAAACACGAGGCTACCCTCCCCGAGCCGACCTCGATCCGACGGTCCGACGGCACCTTCTCCTCCGAATGACACGGAGGAGTGGACCCCTACGCGGGCCGCGCGCGCTCTCGGGCGCGCCCCCCCCGCGGCGGGAGGCGGGCCCCCCCCGAGGGGGGCGGCCCTGCACGGCGGCGGCAGCGGAGCGACACGGGGCCGAGCCGAACCCCAGCGGGCAAACCACACAACGAGAACAGCACCCAGGACTCAGGGGAGGAGGAGGGGCAGGAGGAGGAGGAGGAGGAGGAGGAGGAGGAGGAGAGGAGGGGAGGAGAGAGGAGGAGGAAGGATGAGGAGGAGGACGAGGAGGGCGAGGAGGAGGAGCAGGAGGAGGAGAAAGACGAGAGGAGGAGGAGGAGGAGGAGGAGGAGGAGGAGAAAGGGACGAGGAGGAGGAGGAGGAGGAGGAGGAGGAGGAGGAGGAGGAGGAGGAGGAGGGGGGAGGAGGAGGGGGAGGAGGAGGAGGAGGAGGAGGAGGAGGAAAAGGTGCCCATGCCACTACCCTTCCCCCGTTTTCCCTTTTGGGGGCCTCCTGGGCCACCCCCGTCGCCACCGCTGGCTCCGCCTCGAAACTCTGGCCAGAACGCACCCCGGGAGAGGTCCCGGGGAGCAGCTAGCGGTATCGGTACCTCGTGATTTCCCCGAGCAGGGCCGCTCGGGCACGCGCGGGCCTGGACAAGAGGTGCGTGCAGCGGGCAGGCTGGAGGGGCCGAGACCCGTGCTCGTCGCTGTCTGCATGAGGGCGTGGCCCGTCGCGAGTCCACGCGCCTGCATCCATGTTTGCGCTTCCTCGATGTACGACTTGATCGGGCCTGTCCCCCTACAGGGGGATTTTGGACGAAAAATAAAACATACCCCCAAAATACCCAGAGATGCCCAACACAAAAAATCCCATCCAAAACCCCCCCCGACTATTTCTTTACCATGCTTGAATACTCCCCCTGTAGAGGGACAGGCCCGACTTAAATGTGCGACCTGTCGTGCGCTATGCGAGCGAGGGAGCGAAGGACGGCCCCCTTCCGGGGGGGGGGGGGGGGGGGGGCGAGCTGCCCCCGCTCGACCTGCAGCTCGGGCGAGCGACGTCCACTTACTCCGAGGCAGGGCGCTAGGAAGAGGTGCACCGAGGCCGCTGCACTGCCGTCGTCGCCACGGCACGGCGCCAGATACGCCCCGAAATCCTGGCCAGAACGCACCCCAGCACGCTACAGTCGACCCGTATCACAAGGATGCGCGGTGAGGATGCAAGGGCCTTGGAGGCCCACGTGAACGTTTTTCGAACGAGGTTGGCCAGCGAAAGTCGCTGACTAAGGATGGGCCGAAGGGGCAAGGCTGCGAGGGTACGCTTGGGAAGGTTGCCCATCCTTGCCATGCGGGGTGACTGCATTTGTTGTTTGCCTGCTTCTTATTGTTCTTATTATTCTTCTTATTCCTCTTATTATTCCTCTTCTTCGTATTCGTCTTATTATTATTTTAAGTATAATTCTTAGTATTAGTATCATTGTGTTTCTTCTTTTTATTAGTATTAGTATTTTTCCTCTTCCTCCTCCTCTTCCTCTTCCTCTTCCTCTTCCTCTTCCTCTTCCTCTTCTGCGCCATGCACTGCCCTGCGGCCACGCAAGCCGCGGCACAACCCCCTCACGAGGCCCCGGGAGAAGTCCATGTGGGCCCAACGGGGCAGCGCCCGCCCACGGCGGCGCCGAGGGGGCACGGCTCCTCCTCCTCCTCCTCCTCCTCCTCCTCCTCCTCCTCCGCCGACGGGGCCCAGGGACACGCTGCCAAGTAGGCACAGGTCCCAGGATTCCCCACGGCCTCCCCTGCTTTCTGGCGCGTCGCCCTGCCCCCCCCCCCCACGGCTTCCCAGATCTTCCTGGGAATTGAGGATGGATTATGCCTGAGTGTGTGTGCGTGTCTGTGTGTGTGTGTTTGTGTGTGTGTGTGGGTGTGTGTATCTGTGTGTGTGTGTGTGTGTGTGTCTGTGCGTGTGTCTGTGTGTGTGTGTGTGTGTGTGTCTGTGTGTGTGTGTGTCTGTGCCTGTGCCTGTGCCTGTGCCTGTGTCTGTGTGTGTGTGTGTGTGAATGTGTGTGTGTGTGTGTGTCTGACAGTCTGTCTGTCTGCCTGTCTGTCTGTCTGTCTGCCTGTCTGTGTTTTGTTCCCCCTCCCGGTCTGTGGAGGGGCGGTGCCCGAATCCGCTCGTTCCCCCACCTGCCCACCTGGGGGGGGGCACATGTCTGGCCCCCTTTCCAGAGCTCCGCAGCGAGACGCCGCCCGCGGCGGCCCTCGTGCCCCTCCCCCTCCTTCCCACGAAGAGTAGCCGAGCGCGCTCGTCGCTTCTGCCTGCGCGTCCTGCCAAATGCTTGGTTTCCTGCTGCTGTTGCTGCTGCTGTTGCTGCTGCTGCTGCTGTTTGCTGCCGCCCCTCCTTCCGCTTGCTCCCCCCCCGCTCGCGTGCTCCGAAAACGGGTGTGGCCGGGCGGAGGGGGCCTGACGGTGAAGACGCCATGGCCCGAGACACGCGCGCGGACGAGGGGGGAACCCCAGGGCGCGCTGGGCGAAGAAGGCGGGGCCATGGGATCCGAGCGAACTCGCGGCCTCGGCCAAAATTCGGGGATGGACAGACCCCCTTTTAGTAAAACGTGGTTTAGTGAAAACGACCTGAGGCCCAAACCTGGCGGGCGCAAGCCTGGAAAATAACGGCCACGGCGCCCTCTCGAGAACCGAAAACGGACAATGCACTAATCGACGTGTCACTGTTGGGGGTTCTGTCCACCCGCCCTTGGCCCCCACCTGGTTTTGGGAGAAGCGAGCCCCGAGGGACGCGGGTCGTGGGCCCTGCGGCCTCCCCCCAGGACGAGATCCTTGTCCTGGGCCGTTTTTTCTGACAGCTCCGGGTCCTGTGTGGAAGGCCCCGAGATGAAGGGGCCCCAGGACACACAAATAAATACACACAATTAAAAGGATTCCCCATATCTTCCAGTATCTTCTGGGTTTTTGTTTTCCCCCCACTTCCCATATTTTCCCATCTTTTCTGGGGATCGACGATTCATTGTGTCTGTGTGTTTCTTTCCCTCCCGACGAGAGCGGGAATGCAGAGAAAAACCTCCGGACCCGTGCCCCTCGGGACCCGTGGCCACATGGCGACCCCGCCCCGGCGCCCCCGACGGTCGCGCCAGCCGGCGCTCCCCCGCAGGACCGTCGACAGGTTGTCCTTGTATTGGGCGATGAGTGCGGCCTGCACCTGGTCCTGGCGGGCCCGAGGCCGCCAGGCCCCTCGGCGTCCGCTCATGCGCCCGCCGATCGCTCTCTCGGCAAGCCTCCTTCCCCCTCCTCCTCCTGCTCCTCCTCCTCCTCCTCCTCTTCGTCCTCCTCCTCCTCCTCCTCTTCCTCTCCTCCTCTTCCTCCTCCTCCTCCTCTCCTCCTCCTCCTCCTTCGTCCTCCTCCTCTCCTCCTCCCTCCTCCTCCCTCCTCCTCCCTCCTCCTCCTCCTCCTCCTCCTCTTCCTGCGCCGCGCGCGAGTCTCCCACGGCCGGGGCGCTGTAGTCGGGGGCCGGCGCGACCCCCCCACCACCCCAGGTGCGGGCCGCCGCTCGGCGGCGAGCCGCCCCCGAGGAGGAAGGGGTGCGCCGGCCGGGGCCCATAGCTGGCCCACCCGGGACCACGTAGGCGAGCGCCTCGTCCCCGTGGCCGTCTGGGCCCTGCGGCCCCACCGCCAGGCACCGCGGCCCCACCGCCAGGCGCCGCGATCCCACCGCCAGGCGCCAAGCGCCAGCCCGCCGCCCGCAGCCCGGCCTGCAGCGCCGCCTCGCCCCGCCCCGACGTCAGCCAGCGCGCCAGCCCGGGCAGCGCGCCCCGCCAGCCCTAGCCGCCCCCCGCGCCCAGCAGCAGCAGCAGCAGCAGCAGCAGCAGCAGCAGCAGCAGCAGCAGCAGCAGCAGCAGCAGCAGCAGCAGCAGCAGCAGCCCCGCGCCGCCGCCCGCCCGCCCAGTGGCGGTGGTCAGCAGCAGCGCGGCTCCCGCCTGACGGCCATCCCGTCGGGCCCGCTCGCTGGCCGCGCCGGCCGCCCGGCCAGCGGCCAGCGGTCAGCTGATGCCCGAGCAGGCGAGCTCAGGCGCGCCGCGCGCCAGGCCCAAGCGCTGCCGCGCATCAGTGTCGCGGAAAGGCTCTGCAGCGCGGCCGCCAGAACCTGCGGGTCCTCGGCGGTCCTGGTGAACAGCAGGGCCTGCGCCTCCTTGCCAGGCCGGCCCAGCGTCTCCAGGGCGAAGGCGTGCAGCGCAGGCCCCGGGTAGCGCCAGTGATTGCGCTCTTCGGCCGCCGCGGCCGCGGCGCCGGCCCGGGTCGCGCGGCTGCGGCCAGCGCCCGTGCCAGCCCCGAGCACGGCGTCGGTGACTGTGACGTCGACGTACTGCCGCCCTGCCACAGGGCCGACGAAGGCCACGTCGAGGCGCGCGGCTTCCTCGCCGCCATCCGGGCGGGCGCGGTCCCAAGCGGGCCCGTCCTTCCCGGTGGCCCACCTCGGGCTCCGTTTCCTTATTCCTCGTCGTCATATTAATTCAACGCTAAGAAAATATTGTTATAGTTAATCGTATTATGCTTGGAAGTAATGGTCGTCGTCGTCGTCGTCGTCGTCG
>CAUYUJ010006844.1:35000-50753 GCA_963575745.1 Prorocentrum cordatum
CGGCAGCCATGGGCTGTCAAACCACGAATCCGTCCTCTGCAGATGCTGGAACACCTGCAGGAAAAAAAACAATGCCGTAAACATCACCTTGTCGGAGGTCCCCGCCGACTTCTCGGATCGGCGCTGGACCTCCTGGCGGCGCCTCCGGCGCCGCCCCTGGCGTGCTCCACCCACCAGGGAGGGGGGCGCAGCGCCGACCCAGGGAAGTCCGCGCGGACCTCCGAGAGCCGATGTCTCTGTCATGACCTCCTCCCCGAACGCCTGGGTCACGTACCTGACCTGCGACGGCGTCTCGACGCCGCGCAGCCTGCCTCCAAAGCGCGTGTCTGTCCTCCTCGTTGGACGCCCGAAATGGGTACGGAAGGAGTGGGTAGAATGCCCAAACTCTGTACGATGGCCAGCAGCAAATGTTGTCCCAAACCAACAGCGGCCGCTGTTGGGCAGGCGGCCCTCTGTCTCACACGGACACAGCCACGGCGGCGCGGACCGCGAGTCCTGTTCAAAATGAACAGGAACTGCTGTTGGGCATTGTGCCCATTCTTTCCGTGCCCATGTCGTTCGTGCCGATCCTCCGCGCGAAGAACTCGAGGGCCTGCTCCACCGTCGCCTGCCTCCGGAGGTAGAGCAGCCAGGCGCAGCAGAGGGTGCCCGTGCGTCCCTTGCCCGCCATGCAGTGCACCACCACGACGTTGTCCTCGGGGCGAACCCAGACCTCCCACTCCTCTCCTCTCCTCTCCTCTCCTCTCCTCTCTTCTTCCTCTCCTCTCCTCTCCTCTCCTCTCCTCTCTGCTGCTCCTCCTCCTCCTCCTCCTCCTCCTCCTCCTCATCCTCCTCCTCCTCCTCCGCCTCCGCCTCCGCCTCCTCCTCCTCCTCCTCGCCCTCCTCCTCGCCCTCCTCCTCCTCCGCCTCCTCCTCCTCCTCCTCCTCCTCCTCCTCCTCCTCCTCCTCCTCCCCCGAGTCCTGGGACTCGCTGCGAAACCTGCGCGCGTCGGCGAGGAACTCGAGGAGCTGCTCCATGCGGGGCGGGCTGTGGTCCTGGACCTGCAGGCACAGCGTGCTGCCTCCGGCTCGGCGGAGCGGCGCCTCGGGGTACGGCAGCTCGGGGCAGGCGTTGTAGACCCTGAAGTGGCCGTGGTGGTTCGCCTCGAAGAAGCGGGCCACCTCTGGGGGAACAAAGAGTGGCATAAACATAAAAACTCGGAGGTCCGCGCGGATTTCTCGGATCGGCGTTGGGGCCCCCCGGCGGCGCCTCCGGCGCCGCCCCTGGCGCGCTCCGCGCGCCAGGGAGGGGGTTCCAGCGCCGATCCGAGAAATCCGCTCGGACCTCCGAGTTTTTATGTTTATGCCACTTTTGGTTCCCCTAGAGAAGCGAGCCACCTCGCTCAAGCTGTTCCGCACGAGCATGCCCACGCTGGGGGATCCACCGGCTGGCACTGCCATGGCGATCAGGTGGCGGTCGATGTAGGTGAGGTCCAGGTCAAAGTTGTTCTCCACGTCGACGTACCTCATCTTGCCGTTCGTCACCTTGTTCCTGGCCGCCTGCGTCAGCGGCCTCAGGCGAAGGAAGACCCGAAGCGTGAGCAACATGCCCTCGGCAAACCTCGGAGGACGGTAAAAACAGGGCGCCCGGAGGTCGTCTGAGAGAATGGAGGAGGGACCGGAGGAGGAGGAGGAGTAGGACCAGTGCAAACCCAAGGGGCATCAACGATGTTGGAATACACCCTCCCTCCAAGGTCCCTTTTCATAGGCCCCTACAGCGGTTCGTTTTTACTGAGGGAACAGCCTCGTTGGAAGACAAATGTTTGAAGACCCTGAAGCATGCCGAAGCTTAGTTCTCGGGATTCCAACGCCACGGATCAACCTGACTGCTGCGTCTCGACGATCCTGAATCGTGCCAGAACGCCATTCCTGGGACTTGCACACCGCGAGTCAACATAAAATGCGCACCCTCAAAAGCCGGAGTCCTTCCAAAGCACCGTTCCTGCTAGGTGGAGCATCGGAATCCGTGAAACTCTTGATAAGTTTGAAACAAATGCGCGCGACGCTAAACGAGAACCACATTTTGGAAAGGAACCGCCGTCAATCCGTGAAACCCTTGCAAATGTTCAACGCGAGTGTACGCGGCAATAAGGCGAGAACCACATTTTGAAAACGACTCGCCCTCATCCGTGAAGTCCTTGCATTTTTAAAAATGAATGTGCGCGGCGCTAAAGCAACAACTACATTTTAAAAACGACTCGCCCTCAATAGTGAAACTCTTGCAAATGTTTGAAACGAATGCGCGCGGCGCTAAAGCGATAACCACATTTTGAAATCCACCTGCCCTCAATCCGTGAAGCTCTCGCATGTGTTTCAACGAATGCACGCGGCGCTAAGGCGAGAGCAACATTTTGAGACCGATCCGCCCTCCATGAGTGAAGCTGTTGCCAAGGAGGAGGAGGAGGAGGAGGAGGAGGAGGAGGACCAGTGCAAACCCAAGAGGCATCAACGATGTTAGAATATACCCTCCATCCAAGCTCCCTCTTCGTAGGCCCCTGCAGCGGTTCATCTTTACTGAGGGAACAGCCTCGTTGGAAGACAACTGTTTGAAGACCTTGAAACATGCCAAAACATTGTTCTCGGGATTCCAACGCCACGGATCAGCATGACCTTTGCGTCTCGACGATCCTGAATCGTGCCAGAACGCCAATCCTGGGACTTGAACACCGCGAACCAACAAATTTTGTGCACCCTCATAAGCCCGAATCCTTCCAAAACACCGTTTCTGCTACGTTGATCATGGGAACCCGTGAAACTCTTGCAAATGCTTAAAACGAATGTGCGCGGCGCTGAGGCGAGAGCCACATTTTGAAAATGAACCACCCTCAATCCGTGAAACTCTTGCAACAATTCGAAACGAATTTGCGCGGCGCTGAGGCGATAACCACATTTTGAAAACGACTCGCCCTAATCCATGCAACTCTTGCCATATATTAGAACGATTGTGCGCGGCGCTACGGCGAGGGCCACATTTTGAAAACCACTCGCCCTCAATCCGTGACAGTCTTGCATTTGTTTAAAGCGAATGCGCGCAGCGCTTAGGCAAGAGCAACATTTTGAAAACTGCCCGCCCTCCATGTGTGAAACTGTTGCCACTGTTTAAGCGTCAGAATCATAAAGGGCAGGGAAGTCTCAGGCGAAACGCCAGGTTCGCCCTAAAAACTGGCTTCGGGGTGCTACCGGGAGAAGTTCTGTACAAGGAGAAGGAATGGGGGAGGAGGGAGGAATGAGGAGGGAGGATGATTGGAGACTTGAAGGCTACAGGCGTTGCACCGAAAGTCCGCGCAACGTACAAAGGAGGAGTGGAGAGGAGGAGGGGGAGGAGAAGGAGGAGCAGGAGTGGCGGCGGAGGAGGAGGAGCAGGAGGAGGAGGAGGAGGAGCAGGAGGAGGAGGAGGACAAGGAAGAGTCGAAAGGGGGAGTCGAGAGGATGAGGAGGAGCGGAGATGGAGGAGGAGGAGGAGAAGGAGGAGGAGGAGTCGAGAGGAGGAGTCGAGAGGAGCAGGAGGGGAAGGAGGAGGAAGAGAAGGAGGAGGAGGAGTAGGGGGGGGACCTGGTCATCCTGGCTGCGACGAGTCCGCCGCAGAGAGGAGGAGCTGGCCCGCCGATCAGCGCGGCACACAGGGCCTGGAGGAGGAAGAAGGCAAGGGGGAGCAGGGAGGGGAGGGGCAGGGAGGGGGAAGGGGGAGGACAAGAGGGAGGAGGAGAGTACCAGGAGGAGAAGGAGGAGGAGGAGGAGGAGGAGGAGGAGGAGGGGAAAGAGAAGGAGGGGGAGGGAGGAGGAGGAGGAGGAGGACCAGTGTACCCAGGAGGCATCAACGATGTTAGAATCAGCCCTCCCAAGGTCCCTCTTCATAGGCCCCTACAACGGTTCAATTCCACAGAGGACCTGCCTCGTTGGAAGACGACCGTTTAGAGATACTGAAACATACCAAAACATCGCTCTCGGGATTTCAACGCCACGGATCAACCTGACTGCTGCGCCTTGGCGATCCGGAATCGTGCCAGAACGCCATCTTTGCAACACCGCGAATCAACATAACTGTTGCACCCACATAATCCTGAATCCCTCCAAAACACCATTTCTGGTACGCTGACCATGGGAATCCGTGAAACTCTTGCAATTTGTTCAAACGAATGTGCGCGGCGCTACGGCGAGAACCACATGTTGAAAATGAACCGCCCTCAATCCGTGAAACTCTTACACTATGTTAGAACGAATGTGCGCGGCGCTTAGACGAGAGCCACATTTTGAAAACGACCCGCCCTCAATCCGAGAAGCTCTTGCAAATTCTTAAAACGAGTGTGCGCGGCGCTAAGGCGAGAGCCACATGTTGAAAACGAGCCGCCCTCAATCCGTGAAACTCTTGCAAACTTTTGAAGCAAATGTGCGCCGCGCCGTGCTCAGGCGAGAGTCACATTTTGAAAACGACCCGCCCTCAATCCGTGATGCCCTTGCAAATTCTCGAAACGATTGTGCGCGGCGCTAAGACGAGAGCCACATTTTGAAAACGACCCGCCCTGAATATGTGAAACTGTTGCCCCCTTCTTAGCTTCAGAATCATACATGGTGAGGAAGTCTCGGGCGAAACGCCCGGCCCGCCCTAAAAATCTTGCCCAGGGGTGCGACAGGGAGAATCTATGTATAAGGAAAAGGAATGGAGGAGGAGGAGGAGGAGGAGGAGGAGAAGAGTGAGACAGATATAAAGCCAAGCTGTATCAAAGATGCTGCAGTACAACCTCCCGTCCCTACAAGCCATGCCCTTCCATGAAACAGGCGCCCTCTCGAAAGGCCAGCACCCACTGGGCCTGCCATTCAAGCGAGACCACCTGTTTGAGAAGGACCTGCGCTGCATCCGTCAAGCGAACAACATGGAATGCGAGCATCCGTACTTGAATTTATAACTATACATAGTGTTAAATATAACTATGAACATATGCATATATGTCTATATATATACACATGCCATTCATGTGTAATGCTCAGCGATGGAACCAGCACGATATCTGTGTTAAGAAGGGGCCGCCCCAACCTGCGCAGCTGCTACGCAACGTTATGCCGATGGCGGTGGAGTCCGGGACAGCCTCAAGCACCAACTCCATGCTGAGCAAGACTCGCCCTCTAAATTTGCAGCGGCTGAACGTGTATATATAGTATAAACTTGTTTATAATCACTTTTCAGAGTAAGAAAATATCTCATATACCTAATATATATATATATATATACATATGTATAAAGAGAGAATCAAACGTCTGCTCTTTGTGTGAAAAAAAAACTCAAAGGAAGAGAACCCCTCTCCTTAAAGAGGAGGCGTGCTCCAGCCGTGCAGCCGCCGAGAACTCCTGCAGAACGACTGCGCGTGGCTCTGCAGCGACAGCCCCACCACATCTTGAATAGAAGCCGCCCTTCCCCTTTCTAACTTTAAGTCGGGCGTGTCCCCCTTTACAGGGGGATCTTGGGCGAAACATAACACATACTCAAACATACCCCCTCAAAATACTCACACATAGTCAAAACATCGTCCCCCGACTATCTTTTTACTATGTTTGAACATTGCCCCTGTAGAGGGACAGGCCCGACTTCATTCGAACTGCTGAAAACTGATCAGATGACTGTGCGCGGCGCTGAAGCGAGAACTCCATTTTAAAGATGGCCCCCCTCCGTCCTGGTAGCTGCTGCAATATTATAGCATGAATGCACGCGGCGCTAAGGCTGGAGCCTCGAGCTCCAGTTTAAAGGAGACCCCCACCTCGATCCTTGTAGCTGTTGTTGGTTGTGAGTCTAAGACGAATGCGCGCGGCGCTACGGCGAGAACTCGATTCCGACCCCACATGAAATCTTGTAGTTATGGCAACGAGTCAAGCGAATTTTCGCGGCGCTAAAGCGATGACTCCGTTTCGAAAACGCCCCCGCCCCCGCCCGTGGAACTTTTTCAAATTTCAGGCTTCAGGACCACCAGTGGTGAGGAAGTTTCAGGAGAAATGCCCAGCCCAACGGTGTCAAGAAGGAGAAGGAATGGAGGAGGACGAGGATGGGGAAAGAGGGAGAGGGGGTTGGAAGAGGAGAGGACGAGGCGTAGTCGGAGGAGAGGGATGGGGGAGCGGGACGAGGATGTGCAGGAGGAGAACCAACATGATCAAATCGAAGACGTTCCACCGGTCTCGGACGAAGCCTCGCAGACCAGAGCAGATCACATTGCCAATCATCTCCAGGGAAAGCACGGCCAGAGTGCTCATGTGGATTTGCAGGGGCCAAGTCGAGACCGCTTGACCTCTCCTTGCCCTGACTTGTTCGACTACGAACGCGCCCAGATCTACAAGAACGGCGACGGTCATCAGCGCCTGGAATTCCAAGGACAGCAAGAAGCGACGGCCCTTGGTCCTCGGACCCGTCCCCTTCTCGCGGCCCATGTTCTGCCAGCTGAACGCGGTGAACGTCGTTGGCCGCCAGGACCTGGAGGAGGAGGAGGAGGAGGAGGAGGAGGAGGAAGAGGGAGGAGGAGGAGGAGGAGGAGGAGAAGGAGGAGGAGGAAAGGCAGGATCAGAGGCCTCCCAGCTGGGGTCGGGGTAGATGGGGTCGAAGGATCGCACCACCGGTGTATCGGCGATGCATCGCCGATGCATCAGCGGCGTCGGCGTGGAGACGATCGGGCTCCGCGTCGAGCCGCACCGCCGATGCATCGGCAATGCGGAGCGACCCTCTGAGCCCACCTGCTCCGACCCCGTCGGGGAGTCCTAGAAGGATGGAGACAGCCACTGGTTGAGAATCTCGGGCTCCGCGTCGAGCCGCACCGCCGATGCATCGGCGATGCGAGGCGATCCTCCGAGCCCACCCACTCCGACCCCGTCTGGGAAGCCCTCCTCCTTCTCCTCCTCCTCCTCCCCCCTCCGCCTCCTCCTCCTCCTTCCCTCCGCCTCCTCCTCCTCCTATCCTCCTCCTCCTCTCCTCCTCCTCCTCCTCCTCCTCCTTCCTCCTCCTCCTCCTCCTCCTCCTCCTCCTCCTCTCCTCCCTCCTCTCCTCCTCCTCCTCTCCGCCTCCTCTCTCCTCCTCCTCCTCCTCCTCCTCCTCCTCCTCCTCCTCCTCCTCCCTCCGCCTCCTCCTCCTCCTCCCCCTTCTCCTGCCTATGGCCGCGGTGGTGGAACATCGGCCCCCCCGCTCTGGAGCCGCCGATGGCATCCTGCGCACGCCTCCCTCCGGCCAGGCTCCTCTCCAGTCGGGGACGCGCCAGCCCGTGCCAGCCAGGGCCCTGCCACCCTCGGGGCTCCGCAGGGCTCCGCAGGGCCCGGCGCCGCGGGCGAGAGCTTCGGGCGGGGGGGGGGACGGGCGGGGAGCCCCGGCGGCGCGCGGGCCCGCGCGACCCCAGGGCGCGCGGAGACGTGCCCGTGCTGTGCGCCCGCCTCGGAGGCGCGCGCCCGGCCCGATCCTGCAGCATGCTGTGAACGGCGCGGGTGACTCTTCATGGCCCTCGCGGGCCTCGGGTGCCCGGGCGTCGGCACGAGTGCTGTCTTCCCGAAGCTCCTGTTGTGCGGGACTGGAACATGACCACAGCCACTGCTCCTTGTTTGCGCCGCCTTCCAGCCGGCCGAAAAAGAAGCAGTGATTGTGGTCATTTCCCTGGTGCCAGGCTCAAGGAAAATTACCACAACCACTGCTTTGTTTCTGCGGGCTGGAAGGCGGCAACACAAGAAAAGCACTGGCTGTGGTCGTTTTCACGCCCCGTATGTTGGATAACATCCACACCTTTTGAGGGCAGCATGCCCACCCAGTGTGGTGTGCCGATTCCCGAGCGGTGTGGCCAGAGAGCGCCCGCCACGGCGCACGCACTTCGAGACACCCTCGGCCCTCGGCCCGCGCGCCGCCCACGATGTCACCGCACCGACCCTGCAGGACGTGCTGCAGCGGGCTGCTGCGCGGACCTCCGTCAGTGCAGAACCCCGAGACGGCGAGCGAAAGACGAGGTGAACATCGCGTGGTGCTTGTTTTGTTCGTCTTCATTCCTGGCCAAACAACATCCGCACGGAATTCACCTCGAGGTCCGGAACGAGTTTCTCCGGGGCACTCCGGCCCCATCCGATCATTTTCCGAACGAGATCCGCTCTGCGATGTCGGCGCCATGACTGACGGGGGCGACGCACACACTGAAGGGGCTCTGGGGCACACACATAAATGCACACAAATAACAGGATTCCCTATATTTTCCTACATTTTCTGGGTTTGTGTCTTCCCCCCCACTTCCCATATTTTTCCATATTTCCTAGGGAATCGGCGATTCGTTGTATCTGTGTGTTTTTCCTCTCCTGACACACAAACAGTATCGACGATTCCAAAGGAAAGCGCAAAGGAAAAGGTGGGAAACCGTGGAATGGTACGACAACGGCTACAATGAGGCCAACTACGACTGGAAAGAACGGTGGGCAAACAAAGAAAGGCAAAGGCAAAGGAAAAGGCAAATACATATCAAACACTTGGCAAACGATATGCCCGACCCCATCGAAGGCGAAAGGCTCGGGCAAGGGCAAGCGCAAGGGCAAACATCGAGGAAAGAAAAACGATGGGAAAGGCTGGTAAATATTAAAAGATCTGGCCGAAAAGCTCGAGAATATTTGTGTGCAGAGTACTCTCATAAATGTCATCCCTCATGTAGCCACAATCGTGAAACGATGAAGGCATTTCTGCATCAAGTTTCGGGTTTAGACAAGACAGGCCTGGGCCTTTTATTGCGATGCGGACGGGGAGGCCCAGGAGTGTACATCTTTGACGTGCATTCGAGGTCCGCGCGACCCCCGACGCGGGGTGAGCTTTCTTGGGACGTCGAGTTCCTATTGCGGCACCACAGGAACACACATCTTTGCTGAACGTCGTTTGCCCGACCTCGAAGAGGGCAGCCAGGCCCTTGTTGATTTACGTCATAAGCTCGCCTGGAGACGGGCGCTGAGCGATGTTGAGCCGACTCGTGAATGGAAGCATGCTCGTGTCAGGCCGCTCCACGTCAGCACCTGCCCCGGCGAAATGGACACCATTGGTGAAACATACATGCGTGAAGTCTTCTCGTGTGCTTGGAAGACGATGGTTGTTGCTAGATCGAAATTTGGACCTTTGCCAAAGTTGCCACTGGTTGTAAAACATGCGCGATTGAAGCTGAAGTTGGGTCTTTGGGGAGCCGTCCCAACAGACAAGGACGGTGGCTTTTGCATGATAAAGAAAAGTACTTTGAGAGACGAGTACGAGAGCATTTTGTCTGATTCGCCCTCGTATCACCCCATGCCTGAGAATTTCGACACCTTCGACATCATAGAAGAGCTACGTGAAGTAGCTCAGGAAGTGGCTACGTATGGCGACGACGAGCCAGACCAGACACTTTTCAGGGCTTTGATGTCGTGCACGGCTCAACCAGAGAATAAGCGGCCTCTCCATTGCAGCCAGCCGCGATCACCCTTGTTGCCGATGTGCCGGTTCGTTGCTGGCGAGTTGAAGCCGTTCCTGAAGCGACAGAGCCACATATTACGAGATTCACGCGATTTTCTTAGCCAAATCAAGTCTATGGCATGCTCTGACAAGTTGACAATCGTAAAGCTGGACATTATGGATTATTCTGATGTGTCGGGATCATGGCGTATTGCTACGTGAATCAAGTAAATGCTTCTCTGGGTCCCAACTTCTTCGGTACAAAACTGCAGCAAAGTTCGCATTGGCAAATCAATATGTCACGCTTGACCACTACCCCGCAGTCTTCAAGGTAGTCAGAGGATTTGGGATGGGGGTGGCGTGTCCAGGCGAGATCAGTGACGCACCAATCTACCAGTTGAGCGAGCAGGGTTTCCTAGAAGACCCAGGGTATTGTGTTGCCATTGGTCTCGGAAGAGACTTCCATTTTAAGGACGACATTATAACATTTTTCGACGGTCCGCGTCAAGACGTCGATTCATTCGTAAGCCGGCTGCAGTCTACTGCCCACCCTTTCAAGATAGAAGTTGAATCAGTCCAGAATGGACGCGCCACGTTCCTAGACGTGCGCGTGTGGCTTCCGAGGAGTACCCACACAATGAAAGCCCTCGAATATTCGGTGTTTGTGAAGAGGACGTCCCAATGGACCCCACTCTCCCACACCTCCTTGCATCACCCCTATGTTCACAGGGCCTGGCCTTTCTCGCAACTCTCCCGTTTTCGCCGTCTCTCCAAGCACACGTCTGAGGCTGAGCGGCAAGCGGAAGATTTTCGCAACCAGATGTTGTCATCTGGTGCGCCCCGTCATTTTGTGAATGAACTCACCATTACTCCCATGCTCCCCACTCATTCCAAAAAAGCTTGGCCACAGCAAGACGTTCTGTACTTAGTGGTCCCGTATTTCCCTCAATGGGGGAACTCGCGCCTCGTCTCCGCCATACGGAGGCTGAACAAGGTGTGGTCCTCGATGGTTGGCGCAATCATTCGCGTGAGCTGGAGGCTTTGCGCCTCGAATTTAGTCTCTCGTGTCAAAGGCTTCAACAACAGGATCGGATTTTGCGGCTTTGACTTCAAGGCAGCGCTCGCTTGAAATGTTTTGGTTGGTTGGTTGGGGCTGGAAGGTGGTTGCATCTGGTTTGGTCCTTGGCAGCAAAGTGCCCGTGGACGCCGGCACGCACATATGCATGGTCGGCTATCTTTCCAGAGATTGGACAGCAGATGCATTACGTGAGTAGTGCTTTGGCCCGAGAAGGCTAAGCCAGCGAGCTCACCCCTGGGTTAGGCAAATCCCAGGCGGGCCGAGCATCCGTGTCAAGGTGCGCCCAGGTGCATCAGCAGAGTGAGAGAAGGCATCATCATCATCATCATCATCATCATCAGCATCATCATCATCATCATCATCATCACTGGTGTTTGTTTTGTTCGTCTTCATTCCTGGCCAAACAACATCCGCACGGAATTCACCTCGAGGTCTGGAACGAGATTCTCCGGGGCACTCCGGGCCCATCCGATCGTTTTCCGAACGAGATCCGCTCTGCGATGTCGGCGCCATGACTGACGGGGGCGACGCACACACTGAAGGGGTTCTGGGACACACAAATAAATGCACACAAATAACAGGATTCCCCATATTTTCCCACATTTTCTGGGTTTGTGTCTTCCCCCCCACTTCCCATATTTTCCTATTTTTTCTGGGGGATCGACGATTCGTTGTATCTGTGTGTTTTTCCTCTCCTGACACACACACACAGTATCGACGATTCCAAAGACAAGCGCAAAGGAAAAGGTGGGAAACCGTGGAATGGTACGACAACGGCTACAATGAGGCCAACTACGACTGGAAAGAACGGTGGGCAAACAAAGAAAGGCAAAGGCAAAGGAAAAGGCAAATACACATCAAACACTTGGCAAACGACATGCCCGACCCCATCGAAGGCGGAAGGCTCGGGCAAGGGCAAGCGCAAGGGCAACCATCGAGGAAAGAAAAACGCTGGGAAAGGCTGGTAAACATTAAAAGATCTGGCCGAAAAGCTCGAGAATATTTTTGTGCAGAGTACTCTCATAAATGTCATCCCTCATGTAGCCACAATCGTGAAACGATGAAGGCATTTCTGCATCAAGTTTCGGGTTTAGACAAGACAGGCCTGGGCCTTTTATTGCGATGCGGACGGGGAGACCCAGGAGTGTACATCTTTGACGTGCATTCGAGGTCCGCGCGACCCCCGAAGCGGGGTGAGCTTTCTTGGGACGTCGAGTTCCTATTGCGGCACCACAGGAACACACATCTTTGCTGAACGTCGTTTGCCTGACCTCGAAGAGGGCAGCCAGGCCCTTGTTGATTTACGTCATAAGCTCGCCTGGAGACGGGCGCTGAGCGATGTTGAGCCGACTCGTGAATGGAAGCATGCTCGTGTCAGGCCGCTCCACGTCAGCACCTGCCCCGGCGAAATGGACACCATTGGTGAACCATACATGCGTGAAGTCTTCTCGTGTGCTTGGAAGACGTTGGTTGTTGCTAGATCGAAATGTGGATCTTTGCCAAAGTTGCCACTGGTTGTAAAACATGCGCGATTGAAGCTGAAGTTGGGTCTTTCGGGAGCCGTCCAAAAAGACAGACAAGGACGGTGGCTTTTGCATGATAAAGAAAAGTACTTTGAGAGACGAGTACGAGAGCATTTTGTCTGATTCGCCCTCGTATCACCCCATGCCTGAGAATTTCGACACCTTCGACATCATAGAAGAGCTACGTGAAGTAGCTCAGGAAGTGGCTACGTATGGCGACGACGAGCCAGACCAGACACTTCTCAGGGCTTTGATGTCGTGCACGGCTCAACCAGATAATAAGATATTCTACAGGATGGCGTCGACCATGAAGATGCACAAGCCTGCAAGACAGGTGTGTCTGCGGCCTCTCCATTGCAGCCAGCCGCGATCACCCTTGTTACCGATGTGCCAGTTCGTTGCTGGCGAGTTGAAGCCGGTCCTGAAGCGACAGAGCCACATATCACGAGATTCACGCGATTTTATTAGCCAAATCAAATCTATGGCATGCACTGACAAGTTGACAATCGTAAAGCTGGACATTATGGATTTTTATGTGTCGGGATCATGGCGTATTGCTACGTGAATCAAGTAAATGCTTCTCTGGGTCCCAACTTCTTCGGTACAAAACTGCAGCAAAGTTCGCTACCCCGCAGTCTTCAAGGTAGTCAGAGGATCTGGGATGGGGGTGGCGTGTCCAGGCGAGATCAGTGACGCACCATTCTACCAGTTGAGCGAGCAGGGTTTCCTAGAAGACCCAGGGTATTGTGTTGCCATTGGTCTCGCAAGATACTTCCATTTTAAAGACGACATTATAACATTTTTCGACGGTCCGCGTCAAGACGTCGATTCATTCGTAAGCCGGCTGCAGTCTACTGCCCACCCTTTCAAGATAGAAGTTGAATCAGTCCAGAATGGACGCGCCACGTTCCTAGACGTGCGCGTGTGGCTTCCGAGGAGTACCCACACAATGAAAGCCCTCGAATATTCGGTGTTTGTGAAGAGGACGTCCCAATGGACCCCACTCTCCCACACCTCCTTGCATCACCCCTATGTTCACAGGGCCTGGCCTTTCTCGCAACTCTGTCTGAGGCTGAGCGGCAAGCGGAAGATTTTCGCAACCAGATGTTGTCATCTGGCGCGCCCCGTCATTTTGTGAATGAACTCACCACTACTCCCATGCTCCCCGCTCATTCCAAAAAAGCTTGGCCACAGCAAGACGTTCTGTACTTAGTGGTCCCGTATTTCCCTCAATGGGGGAACTCGCGCCTCGTCTCCGCCATACGGAGGCTGAACAAGGTGTGGTCCTCGATGGTTGGCGCAATCATTCGCGTGAGCTGGAGGCTTTGCGCCTCGAATTTAGTCTCTCGTGTCAAAGGCTTCAACAACAGGATCGGATTTTGTGGCTTTGACTTCAAGGCAGCGCTCGCTTGAAATGTTTTGGTTGGTTGGTTGGGGCTGGAAGGTGGTTGCATCTGGTTTGGTCCTTGGCAGCAAAATGCCCGTGGACGCCGGCACGCACATATGCATGGTCGGCTATCTTTCCAGAGATTGGACAGCAGATGCATTACGTGAGTAGTGCTTTGGCCCGAGAAGGCTAAGCCAGCGAGCTCACCCCTGGGTTAGGCAAGTCCCAGGCGGGCCGAGCATCCGTGTCAAGGTGCGCCCGGGTGCATCAGCAGAGCGAGAGAAGACATCATCATCATCATCATCATCATCATCATCATCATCATCATCATCAGCATCAGCATCAGCATCAGCATCAGCATCAGCATCAGCATCAGCATCAGCATCAGCATCATCATCACTGGTGTTTGTTTTGTTCGTCTTCATTCCTGGCCAAGCAACATCCGCACGGAATTCACCTCGAGGTCCTGAACGAGATTCTCCAGGGCACTCCGGGCCCATCCGATCGTTTTCCGAACGGGATCCGCTCTGCGATGTCGGCGCCATGACTGACGGGGGCGACGCACACACTGAAGGGGCTCGGGGACACACGAATAAATGCACACAAATAACAGGATTCCCCATATTTTCCCACACTTTCTGGGTTTGTGTCTTCCCCCCGACTTCCCATATTTTCCTATTTTTTCTGGGGAATCGACGGTTCGTTGTGTCTGTGTGTTTTTTTTACCCTTCCGACACACACACACACAGTATGAGCATGTCCAGGCGCCGACCCTCGCGGCGCGCGTCCCGCTCAGAATCGGCCCCAGGGACCCTCCCAGGGGTTCCAGGCCTCCCAGGTTTAAGTCGGGCGTGTCCCCCCACAGGGGGATTTTCGACGAAAAATAAAAGATACTCACAACAGATTCCAAAATGGTCAAAAAAGGTGAGCATTTTTTATTCTGGGTTCCGGCTTTAGGCGCATGGGGGTGAGGGGGGGGGGTCCGGCTCTCGGCCCGTAGTCAATGCCTCCGATTGAATCATGTGGGGAATCCTGTGGGAGATGCCGATGAGGGAATCCTACGGGAGACCCCCCATGGGGGAATCGCGCAGCGGCTGCGCGGGGCTGCGCCAAGGCTATGCGTGATTTGGCAAGCCTGTGCCAGAATTGCTAGGGATCACCTATTCATGATTCCACGAGGCCGTCGCTGGCATAACAGGGGAGGGCCCAGCCGGAGGCATGCTTTCTGGCGATCGGGTCTGGCGCCCCTGAGCCCTTTCGTTGTGGTTCCAGAAGAGTAGCACGATAAAATGCGCACAGTTGCACACATCAGCGATTCGAGTTTCTACCGGGGGAGGGGGGGGGGGCGCCGGCCCCTGTAGTTCGTCCGATCGATTGAAGCAGGTGCCAAAATCAGCCCGGAACTTCTCTACGGGGGGGGGGGGAGGGGGGGGGGAGGGGCGTTCCGCCGAAAGCAAAAACAAATAATAAAAGAATGCTCACAAGTAATTAAAAAAATCGTCCCCTGACTATTTTTTGCCTATTTTGAATGTTCCTCCTGTAGAGGGACAGGCCCGACTTAATCCCAGGTGGGGTCCGAGCAGGACGGGGGCGGAGGATCGCGCCGCATCGCCGATGCCTCGGCGATGCGGCCCGATGCGAAGCCCGACTTTCTCCACGCCGACGTCGCCGATGCATCGCAAACGTCCCTCATGCATCGACGATGCACTGACGGTGCATCGCCGTTGCATCGGCGATGCATCGGGGGTGCGGCACGTAGTGCATCGGGGAATGCATCGGCGCGTAGTACATCGGCCGATGGGGTGCATCGGGGAATTGGAGCCCTGGGGTTCGGCGATGCATCGGGGGTGCATCGGAGTTGAGCGGCGCGATCCTCCGAGCCCAGCAACTCGGACCCCGGGGCTCCCATTCCGGACCGTCCCTGGGACCAGAGCGGGCCCGCAGAGGCCGAGAGCGAGCAACAGAAACCTCTGGAGCGCTGCCTCCCCCTACTCGTGCGCTTGCCTGGGAGGACTCTTGTCGACGTTCCTTTGAAGGCACTTCTCGCGGCATCCCAACCCCTGCGCACGAGACAACGGGGCCAACCGCTGCGCTTCCTGCACCGTTTCTGTCGAATCCGGCGCTCTCGCCGGAAGAGTCCCGAACTGGCGGGCTTCGCTCCAGACCTCCCCGCGAGATCGTCCCCCTGACCCTTTCCAAGAAGGCCCTGAAGGGAAGGGGAGGAGGGGGAGGGAAGGGGGGGACTGAAGGACTGAGGAGGGGAGGGAAGAGAGAGAAGGGGGAGGGAAAGAGGGGAAGGGGGGGAGGAAGGACTGAGGAG
>CAUYUJ010006845.1:0-50729 GCA_963575745.1 Prorocentrum cordatum
AAATGGCCCACAGTTGGCTCCGGGCATTCAACATGTGGCCTGGGAATGGTGTTCTGGGAACACGAAGAATACGAAGTGGCCTACAGTTGGCTCTGGGCATTCAACATGTGGCCTGGGAATGGTGTTCTGGAAAGACGAAGAACACGAAGTGGCCTACAGTTGGCTCCGGGCATTCAAAATGTGGCCTCGGAATGGTCTTCTGGGAACAGAATCTGTAGGAATCCATAGGAAAATAGAGCAATCTATAGGAGTCCCGGGAAGTCCCCGGATTCCCCGGATTCCCCCGGATTCTCTCGGCATCCGCCCAGACACCCCTGGGGAGTCAAGATGCTCTCTTGTGAGCCCACTAGAAACCTATCAGTCTTCGCTGTTAGGTAAAAACAACTCCTGGAACCAGGAAGACAACGCTCCAGGAGTGGAACCCGGGATTGGAACTGGGAACAACAATGCGACGGAACGGGCAAAAGACCAGTGCCCAAACCAGCGCAAAACTGCAAAACGGAACCGAGGAACAACCTGTGTCGCTTCCATGGCCCGCTCAACTCTTGTCGTTTCCGGCCTGCTGTGCCCGTGCTACGGGTCCCCGCTCGCCGCTCCCGCTCCAGGTCCCCATCCTGCTCCTGCTGCTTACGGCAGGGCCGCTTTTCCCTGCTAGCGTTGCGCTTCGAAGGCTCTAATCGACTGCCTCACAATTCATTGAGGAAACGTGCTCTCGCCTCAATGCCGGCAACATGTTTGCTCTGGACGGCCACGATCCCTGGAACACAAATAAATCAAGGTGCACATGACCGTGTCTCGACTTTCCCCCTCCTACTGCTCCTCGTCCTGCTCCTCCTCCTCGACCCTTCTCTTCACCTTTGCTGCTATCAGGGTGCTTTGCTGCGGTAATAAAGAACTGCCTCCTGATCATGAACACGAAAGAAATGGTGCACCGAAAAAAAAAAAAAAATGTTCACCGAAACGGCCTGGGCAGTCCGGGGATCCGGTAGACGTTCCGACCCAGTTTCGACAACGGTTCGGATCCAGTGGAGAAGCTGTGATCTGGATCAAGCCCCGACCAAGTGACAAGAAACCGGTAAAACGCCGGCGCCAGAAACGTCGACAAAAACGGTGCGATAAACGGTACACAAAAAAGCTAAAAACTAACACTCCCCAAAAACGACCCCGTCGTTTCCAGGGCCCCCTGGCCTCCGGGCAACCGTTCTCGCTCCAGGTCACAACCCTGCTCCTGCTCCAGCTGGTGCTGTCGGTCCTCCTCCGACTCGGCATCATCATCATCATCATCATCATCATCATCATCATCATCATCATCATCATCATCATCATCATCATCATCATCATCATCATCATTCCCATCATCATCATCATCATCATCATCATCATCATCATCATCATCATCATCATCATCATCATCATCATCCAATAATCATCATCAGCATCACATCAACACCATCACCATCGCATCATCATCCATCATCATCATCAACATCATCATCATCATCAACATAACATCACATCATCATCTCAACATCAACCACACAACATCATCATCATCCGTAATTAATCCACATCGACCTCAGCACCATCATCTTCATCACTATCATCGTCATCATCAGCATCATCATCATCGTCAGCATCATCATCATCGTCATTAGCGTCGTCGTCGTCATCGTCATCATCATCACCATCCTCATCATCATGATCCGCATCATCATACGTCTCAACATCATTATCCTCCTCCTCCTGATCATCCTCACTATAACCATCATTGTCATTATAGTTTCGTGTCATCAACACTTGAATCCTCATCCTCCTCCCCCTCCTCATAATCGGCATCATCCTCATCATGCTCATCAACATCCTCATCCACATCATTATCCTCATCATCCGCCTCATCCAGATCCACTTCATTCTCATCATCACCATCGTCATCATTATCCACAGCATCCTCCCCCTCATCATCATCGTCATCACCATCATCATAACCAGCATCAGCATAATCAAAATCATGCTCGGTATCGTCATCACTATCATCATACTGATCATCAGCAGCATCGCCATCATCAATATCAGCATCATCACCCTCACCCTCATCATCATCATCATCATCATCAACATCAACATCAGCGTCATCATCAGCATCAGTATCCTCACCATCCTCTTCCTCCTCCTCCTGGTCATGATCATCATCACCATCACCATCATCATCATCACCATCATCACCATCATCATCATCATCATCCTCATCATCATCACCATCATCAAAATCAGCATCCGCATCCTCATCCTCATTTGCATCGTCTTCCTCACTCTCACCCTCCTTATCATCCCGATCATCATCTGCATCCCTCTCGAGATAGAGAGAACGAGAGAGAGAAGGACAACGCACAACACATTAGGGAGGGGGCGGAGGCACGTCGCAGCTGGAGGAGGCACGGCAGAAGGAGGGGGGGCCAGAGGAGGATGACATGAGAACGGGGGAGCCCGCCTCCTCCTGCTCGACACACACACACACACATTCGTGACCTCACGGGTGTCTTGAGGTGGCCCGTAAGACCTGGAAACTCAAACATACCCGAGGGGGCACACACACGGAAGAAGAGGAGGAGGATCAGGAGGAGGAGGAGGAGGAGCGGCAGCAGCAGCAACAGCAGCCAGAGCAGCAGCAGGGGAGGAGGAGGACTTGGAGGAGGTGGGCATCCCCAACCGACCTTCCATCCTCGGCGGAAGAGGAAGAGGAAGAGGAAGGGGGATCCCCCTCGGATCCTCGTCATCTGCTTCATCCCTCCCCTTCCTTCCTCTTCCCTCCCCCCGCTTCCCAAATACCATTGCCGCGCCTCCAGCTCTTCCGCTTCACCCTACACCTTTTATTTCCCGTCGCCTCCCCCTTCCGTTTCCACCCCTTCCCCTCCCCTCTCCTCCTCCCCCTCTCCTCCTCCGCCCACTCAACCCCCCTCCCTCGCTTTCCCCTTCCCCACCTCCTCTTCCTCATTACCCTGAAGAAGATGAGAGCAGCGGGGAAAGAAGAGTGCAGTAGCCCCTCCTCCTCGGCTCCACCCGTGTTCGCTCCCCAGAGAAGCACCGCCTGCATCCCCACGCCGCCGCCCCTCCTCCTCGGCTCCGCCCGTGCTCGCTCCCCAGAGAGGCACCGCCTGCATCCCCACGCCGCCGAACAGGCTCTGCAGGCCTGAGGACGAGGCGCGAGGGCTCGGGGGGGGGCAGGGGGGGGGGGGCGGGGCGAAGGAGGGGGACGGGAAGGGGGGGCGAAAAAGAGGGGGCGGGGTGGAGGAGGGGAAGGAGGAGGCGGAGGGGGAGGACGGGGAGAAAGGGGAGGAGGACAAAAAGGAAAAGTTGAAAGGAGAGGGACGAGGAGGGGGAGGAGGAGGAGGACGAGGACGAGGTAAGGGAGGAGGGAGAAGGAAGAGAGAGCGAGTGAGAGGAACACACAGACAAGCACGCTACGGGCGCTCGCGCCGCATCTGACACCCGAATTACTCGCTCCCACCAATCCTCACCCATCGAATTGCATATCTCCCTGAGCGGCTTGTCTGTAAGGGCTCCACACACACGTTCTGTCGCCGCGCCGTTTGCTCGAACCGCGCCCAAGAGTGGACGACGCCGACACCACGGCAGACCTACGGCAAGCCCCGCGCCCCGCGCCCGAGGAGACGCACAGCCGGCGCCGCGGCGGCAAACTTCACGGCAGGCCCTGCGCCCCAGGAGGTCGAGCTGGCCCCGGTGGCCGAGAGGCGCCCTCCCCGAGACGCAGGGCCGCGCGTCGGAATCGACGGCGCAGGAGGATCGAGGATCGAGGACGGGGATGGAAGAAGACCGAGGATCGAAGATCGAGGAAGAGGACCGAGGATCGAGGACCGCAGACGAGGATTCTCGGAGCCCGGTGGGTGCGTCGCAAGGTCCAGGGTGGGTCGGGCGACGTTGTCTGCCGCTGTCTCCTGGTGTCACCTGGCGTCGCCCAGTGTCTCCCGTTGTCTCCCATTGCATGTCCCCATCCCTATCGGAATCCCTATTCCTATTCCTCGCCGTATCCGCACCCCGATCCCCATGGCCTCCCGTTGCCACACATGGTCTCCTGTCGCCTCCCGTTGTCTGTCCCTGTTCCCGTCCGTCTCCGGATCCAAATCCTTATCCCTATCCCTATCCATTTGCCTGTCCACCATCCCTACTCTTGTTTTTGTTAGTATCCATGTGCCAATCCCCATCTCCATCCCGATCCCGATCCCTATATCCCTGTATCCCTAGCCCTACATCCCACCTCTCCACATCCCAGTCGCTTTCCCATTGTGACCCCCCATAGCGGCCCCCATCGTAACTGGTTATAGCTGTTAGGTCTTCTGCCGCAAGGGTATCATGTCAGATCCACCGATTACGGTGTCCTGGGGGCATTGCTTGTCAACTGCAATCTATGACCCATCACCCGCTGCAAATCGGAAAAGGGAGGCACATGGTTGGAGGAGGCAAACTGAGCAGCAGAAAGAGGATGAAGAAAAGGACTGAGAGGAGGAAGAGAAGGAGGGAGGAGAACGTGGATCTGGAACAGGAGGAGCTGGAGTAGGTGGGTGTGCTCGCGGGCGTCTTTCGCTACAATTGTAGCTTTGCCCAGCCGCAGCCGCACTGGCGGGGACTCAGCCGACGCCAAAGTTCGAGCCAGAGTAGAGACTGGGAGGGAGACAGCACTTGGCAGCCTGCAGTCCTTTATTCGGATGGCAAGTTGCGCAATGGCAAATGCCGCATTCTGCGAGCCTCCTCAGGCACGGAGAACGCTCCTGAACAAACAAATTGGAACGACGCCAAAGAGCTTGGCCACGTACGCAACCGTCGCTGCAACGCACTGGTGGCAATGCTCGCCAGGTGACCAAAAGTGGAGTCACTGAGAGGCGGCGGCGGTCAGACAGGCTGCTTCGACGATCGAAATTGTCAAAACAAACCTTAGTAAAAAATCAGAAGGCTGAAATTCAACAGCATACCTGGTTATGGTCTGCACGGGGATCAATGACAGCAGCACCACAAAAGACACTCCCATGCCATCGTCCGTCAATCGCCTTCGCAGTTCCTTGTCCCACGAAGCGTATTGCAACGTCACCACGTACAGAAATGTGTCCATGCCTAGCAGGATCTGCCAGATTTGCTGCCATCGGGAGCAGCACGGCCAGGGTGTGAGGAAGGCGGCGCTACCGATCATGAACAATGGGACGACATGCACAATGATGAGCCGGATTGCGGTCAGGGGCTTCGTGACCATCCAGCCGCCCACTTGGTAGGCTTTTTGGACGGCTGCAGACAGTACAAGAATATCAAATAGCGGCCAGGCGACGCAAATGAAGTACATCGTAACGTACCTGTACTCCTCCGCAACCATGGGCAATGTCTTCTCCAGCAACCAGTCGGCACCATGGTCTTGCACCCAACTGATGGGCTTCGCAATCTCCTCTCCGATGACCGCGGCATGCTCTCCGCCCTTGTCCTCGTCCACATCGCCGATGGGGAGGCCGCTGCTGTCGTTGTCATGCCCCCCCCCGCCGGCGACCACCAGGGTGGGCTGTCCTGCGACCAGCAGCGCGACGACAAGAAGGACGCGTCGGCTCGCCATCGTTAACGCGGCGCGGCCTCCTGCTTCTGGACCGCGCGAGGCGCGACGCCCGCTGAGCCAGACTTGCTCTTGAGCCAGCATGGCTACGGAAGGAGGAGCTGGAGTAGGAGAAGCAGGGTGGTTTGGGCCAGCGGCTGAGGGGAAAGGGGGGGACGGCTGAGACGAGGAAGTCGGATCCGGACATGTGACCCGCGCGGGGTCGAGAGTGCCATTCTGAGCGACGGGGGGACAAGTACCGATCTTGAAATGTGGTCAACGCTAACATATAAAAGCGGAAGCAAGCACATATAACAGACCATCATGCGAAACCTTCGTACAAGCAGAAACCATCTGGGCCGTCTTAGGGGGGTTTTGAGAAACCCCTTGGACCGATTTGGGCGTTCGGGGCGGCGGGGAGGCGAGAACTCTAAAACATTCAGACATCTTAGGGAGATCACCTGTGTTGCCTCTCGGGCGCTTTTCAAGGGTCTTCGTAGGGCTCCTTGGGCCTATCTGGGGGGCCCCTTGGCAACCATTCTAGGCTGTCTGGGGCCGCCTTGGAAGTGTCGAAGCCGTCCTTGGGGTCTCTTGTCGCTTACTCGTGCCCTGTGCAGGATTCCCGGACCTTTCTTGAAGCACCTCCGACTTAAGCCTGAGTAGCCAGCCTGGCGCAGATGGGTCCGCAGAGAGGGGTACAATAGTAAGCGTAATAGTTGACGCCTGAATGTAATAGCTTGCGCGCTGGATATCATAGTTGCGCGCGGATGTAGTTGTGCAGCTTGTGAACGTTTTCTTATTCGGCGTTTGACATTGGGCGGAAGGGGGGAGAGGGGGGTGTCTGGCTCTGGACCTCTACTGGATACAACTGTTTACAGCAGTGCATTTTATGGGGGAGGCTCCACCTCCTTGAGGCAGGCGCTCAAAAAACAGCCAGGATCCACGCCCCAATCGGCAAAACAGTCTATAAGAAAACGATCATCTTTTTCTACATGCAGCAAATATCGCCCGTGCCATGATTCGTCCCCCCCCCGCGATTGTTGCGTACTACTGCGCGCCAGAGTACGCGCTGAACGAGCGATGCCACCTCTCACCGCCGACCCAGCTGCGCCAGAGCCACTGCTCTGGCGTGGACCTGGGCTGCTTTCGGAGGCCCGGGAGGGGCCTCGGGCGGCTACACGCAAGAGCTCGGCGGTGGCTGAAGGTGCCCCCAGGCCCAAGGTGCCCCCAGCTTTTCGCCTCAAGTTTGGGGGGGCCCCTGGGGCCGTGGGCCTCGTGAAGGGTGCTCTGGAGGCCATGGGGCCCTCCTTGAAGATCCTGGGGGCACCCCGGGCCAGGGGCACTTCTGGCAACACCGGAAGAGTGACCCCAGGCAAGAGGGGCCTACCAGTGCGCGGCCAGGGGGGGGCCCTTTGGGGGCACGGCCAGGCGCGCGAGCCGCTGCTATCGCATCGCACTCGGCGTTCGGGGGGCCCCGTTGGGCCCGCCCCAAGAGGTCACTCCGGCTCAAGGTCACTCTCACGTGTTGTCGACTCGGATGCCCGGGACCCCCACTCAGAAGCTCGAGGCCCCGGTTCTGTGGCCCCCCTTTCCAGCCCCAGTGGTGCGCGCAGGCGGCGCGCAGCAGGGCGCGGGCAGGGGGGCGGGGGCGCACGGGGGCGCGGCGCGGCGCGGCCGGGGGGGGGCGCATGGGCCCGGCGTGGGGGCGCATATGGGGGCGGGCGGGTGAGGGTGCATGGGCGTGGGGGGGGGCGGGCGCATGGGGGCGGGCAGCGGCCCGTATGGGAGGGGGGGGAGTCACACGGGGGGCGCGGCGGGGGGGTGGGGTGGGGCGCAGCGGTGCGGTCCTAGAAGGAGGCGGCGGCGGAAGCGGATGAGGATGATGATGATGATGATGATGATGATGATGATGATGATGATGATGATGATGATGATGATGATGATGATGATGAGGGTGATGATGGTGATGATGGTGATTATGATGAGCATGGTGATCATGATGATGATAGTGATGATGATGATGATGGTGATGATGATGAGGGTGATGATGGTGATGATGGTGATGATGATGATGATGATGAGCATGGTGATCATGATGATGATAGTGATGAGGATGATTATGATGATCATGATGATGGTGCTGCTGCTGCTGCTGATGATGATGATGATGATGACGACAGCGATGGAAGCGCAGATCCAAGAAATCCGCACAGAGTTCGAAACTCGACATGTATGTGATATGTAATCTTGTTCGGCTCTCTCACCTTGGTGGCGCCGGCATTGGATCCAGGGATCTGCTGGTCGGCACCGCCTTGACGAACTCGACGGAGATCTGCCCCTCCATTAGAGAACGGTGTGCAGACTTCTGAGCCGGAGGCCCCAGCACGCGAGGAGGTGGGGCGAGGAGGGGGGCGACGAGAAGCAAGGCGGCTGCCCAGGCTGTGGGCGCGATGCAGACGGAGGAGGGGGCTTAAGGACAGGGATCAGCGGCGAGAGCGAGGGGGCGAAACGAGAAGGAGCGGGCCTCCTCGGAAGGCGGCAGAGCCCTCGCGAGAGGTGTTCTGCGTCTTCGGAGGAGACTTGGAAACTTCTCCGAAGGCGGGGGGTCTCCCGAGCCTTTTCAGGAGGACCGCCCCTTCTCACCTCTCCCCCTCGCTCGCCGCCGAAGGGAGGAGGCGGAGTCGGGAGGGCCAAACAGGTTTCCCACCGCCACCAAGAACCTGGGCATGAAGAGGCCGACGCCCTTCGAACTGCTGCCCCGGTGCTCACGGTGCCCGCCCCCGCCAGCGCTCGACACCTCTGCGAACGCATCTTGTTGGCCACTTTCTGGGTCTTCGTTTGCCTGGGAGGTGTGTGTGTGTGTGCGTGTCAACGAGAATCGGGGATCTGCTGACCCGGGTCAATCCAGACCAGGGTCAGTCGGGCCTTGCAGGATCCTGCAGGACCCTGCAGGATCCTGCACCCAAACACGGGCCAATGCGAAGGATCCTGCAGGATCCTGCACCCAGACCCGGGTCAGTGCGCCCCTGGCCCTGCAGGATCCTGCAAGATCGGGCGCTCTGGCTGACCCCCGTTTGCACTGACCCCCGTCTCGAGGCTCCCGAGACATAGTCGGTCTTCGTGCTGCAGAGGCGGAGTGGTTGAGGCGAGAGCATTTATTTTTGGTGAGGAAGGTTTAGGGTGGTGCGGGGGAGGATGGGGGGACGGTGGAGGCCGGTAGAAGAGATTGGTGGACTGGGGTTGGGGCCTGGCGAGAAAAAATACGACGGCACGGCGGAGGGGCAAAAGTTATGTGCCGTGCGGAAGGGGGCCCGGGACACCCCGCCGTGCTGTCTTGTGGAGGCACTGTTCCACGTTTGGACTGGGGGCGTGGGAGCGATCGACGGCGTGCGGGGCGCTTGTCTATGTGGCGCTGGTGTGGCTCTTGCCCCGCGCCTGGCTGCTGGTGGGGAGGGGGGACCAGAGTTGGGGACCCGTGGGAGGATACCCCCAAGGAGTATGTTGTGGCACTGGACTTCGTGAGGCAGCCGCCGCAGCCGCCGAAGACGACGCTGCGCAGATAGAAGACGCCGGCGCGAGAGATCAAACGCAGCAAGACGACGGGAAGCAGCCGCCGCCGGCCGCCGCAGACCGCCGCTGATGAATCATCATCATCTTCATCATTAATCATCATTCATCATCATCATCATCATCATCATCATCATATCATCATCTATCATCATCATCGTCATCGTCATGTCATCTCGTCATCGTAATCATCTCATCATCATCATCATCATCATCATCATCGTCATCGTCATCATCATCATCATCATCATCCTTTTTCCTCCCAACCTTCTCCTCCCTCTCCCCATGCCCCTCCCCCTCCTCAACCTCCTGCATTCCTCTTCCGTATACATGATTTCTCCCTGTCGCACCCCGAGGCCAGTTGTTAGGGCGGGCTGGGCGTTTCGACTGAGACTTCCCCACCATTTATGACCCTGAAGCTTGCACCTCGGCAGCAGCTCCACAGGTGGAGGGCAGGTGGTCTTCACATGTTGCTCTTGCCTTATTCCCGCGCACCTTCCCTTTGAACATTTGCAAGAGCTTCATGGATTGAGGGCGGGTGGTTTTCAAAATGTGGCTCTCGCCTCAGCGCCGCACACATTCGCTTAAACAAACTCCAAGCCTTTCACGGATTGAGGGCGGATGGTTTTGAAAATGTGGCTCTCGCGTGTCAGCGCCGCGCACATTCGCTTTAACTACTTGCAAGAGTTTCGCGGATTGAGTGAGAGCGGTTCCTGTTCATCACAATGTGGCTCTCGCCATAGCGCAGCGCACGTTCGTTTCAACAGTGTGCAAGAGTTTCACGGATTGAGGGCCTTTCCTTTTCATCAAAAAGTGGCTCTCGCCTTTAGCGCCGCACACATTCGCTTTTAACAAGTTGCAAGAGCTTCACGGATTTCCTGGTAGGGGGTTGTGAAGAGGGAGCTTGGAGGGAGGGTTTCCTCCAACATCGTTGATGACACTTGGGTTCACACTGGTCCTCCTCCTCATCCTCCTCTTCTCTCCGTCTTTCTCTCTCTCTCTCTCCCTCTTCCTCCGCAACATTTTCTCGCAAGGCTTTCCACAACGACTGGAGGTAACACACAGTCCTATGGTATGGCCAGACTCTGGTCCAGCGTGTGGCCACAGAGGCGTCCCCAATAGTGAAGGGACGGTGGTGGTTCGTCGTAGGCGAATGCGATGTTTCAAGGTATCGTTACCAATCATAATGCATTGGAGGGGAAGGTATGCCGACAATCTGTCATTTCGAGGGCGAACACCTGTATCTTGGTCCAAGCGTCCAACCTGTTCCGGGCAGGTCGCCGCGTGCAGGCACGCCTGAGCTGACCGACCTGCCTCAGTAGAGTGCAAAAGCGTTAACCTGATGCGAACAAGGAAGTGAGACCCATCTGAGCAGCCACAGGACACCACAGCATGTCATCATGTGAGACTTTGGAGGCAAGAGTGGGAGGCGGACCAACGGCAGGAGTCAAATAGGGGATCGACTACAGAATTGATTTACCCCAGTCGAATCTACAAACGAATGCGTAGACTGCTTCGTAGATCTACGGGGCATTCTACGCATTTTTCGTAGACTCGACGATAAATCTGCAGTCGATCCCCTACTCCGAGAAGGGATACTCTTTCCTGCTTGACCCCTCCCTGCCCGCAACTGAAGAGCAGTGGTGCTCCTCCCTGCCTGCTCGATGGTAACGCGCCCACTTGCTTAATCGTGTTGTGCGGTGGAGGGGCATCTGCCATATCGCAACGCCTACAGTACCGCGAGCGCATGGTTAGGTGGTAGGGCTTTCCCCTCGCCTATGGTCTCGATCCGACTTGAGTCCGCATCCCACCCGAAAAGAAGTGCAGATCAGAGTGAGGGGGCCGGATGGTCTCACACCATCCCTGGGCGCGTGGGTGAAGTGGGATTCCGTGGCCCGGATTCTGCTTGTTTGTCCTTGTTTTCTGTTGTCGTTGTCCCCCCGGCAACCCCCCTGCGACCCCCCACCGCGCGACCCACCCGCGGCGACCCACCCCGCGACCCCACCCGCGACCCCACCCGCGACCCTCCCACGATGCTATGATGAACCCTCTGTGCCTGCGGCAGGCTGGCTCTGTGATGTAAACAAGTTCGGCGCCTGCGGCGGACTTCTTCAAAGCCTCGCTGACTGCCGACGACCCCGTCGCCACCTCACTCCTATCCGCAATTGCGGGGTGCTATGTATTTCAGGCTAGGCTTTGCTCAAGACGACCGCCTGGGTGATGACAGGGCATCCCATTACCAACGCAGAAATGTGTTTATCACTGAGCGGGCCACGCGTTCCTTCCGGCTCGAGATAAGCGGGGCGTTACAAGGGCTGTCTCGCACACACACACACACAGACACACACACAGCGCAGTGCCTGGCGATCCGAGTGCCTATTTCGCTCATCGCGTCGGCTGCACATTCCCACGATCTGATGGCAGACATGCCATGCAGAGACTCCGAACGAGCAGCTCCGTGCGGAGACAAGGCGCCGCACAATGGGGATGCGGGAGAGTGCACCTGAGTGGAAATGCAGTGTAAGATGAAATCCAGAGTAAGCGCAAACCTTCGTCGGAGGCGGGAATGAGTCAAGATTTACGCGCGTCGCCTCTGTCCATCAGCTCGTCCGCGTCATCCGATGAGGAGTCGCAACTACCTGGGAGGTTAGACATGATGGTCCGCTCCAAATGTACTCTGCATCGTAAGGAACCCTTCCCCGCAACTCCCTGGGACATCCTGCTACGCGATGCAGCGAAGAAGGTGTGGGCGCCCCAGAAGTGGCAGAAACCTGCTGCAGGGCGACACAATACCCGGATGCGGGGTCAGACAACAGACTGATGGTGGTTGAGAAGGGGGGGGGCGGTGCTGGGGTGCTTAATTCGAACGGGACGCAGGGCAATTCCCTCTCATATGAATAAGGGGCGCTAGCCTGAACGACTGCAGTGGTGGAAAACAACAATGCCACAGTATCGTCTAACTGGGAGGCGGAAGAACACGAGGAACGGTGAGGAGGAAGCGGGGGGTGGATGACAAGGTGGTGACATGATGTCGTGACAGCTGCGCAACTGCTGAAACCCCAGAGGCTTAGGGGGGCAAATGACAAAACGTACGGTAGAGAGAAGCACGAAAAGGAAGGGAACGCGGAGCAATGGGAGTAGAGGAAGAGAGAACAAAGACGACGACTACGAGGAGAATGGATGGCGAGGGGTGAGGGAGGAGGATAAGAGGGATGATGAGGGAGAACGAGTGAGGACAAGGCGGGCGATTACGAGGAAGGAGAGAGAAGGAGGATGCGGGCAAGAACGAGAGAGAGAGAGAGCGATTGTGAGAGGCATAGAGAGCGAGAGCGAGAGAGACAGAGATGGACAGAGAAAGCGAGAGAGAGAGAGAGGGAGGGGAGCCAGGAGATAGAGACACAACATGTATATATATAATATATATATATGGAAATGCGAGGATAAAACGGCAACAACCCACACACATAGAGGAAGCGAGGGAGGAATACATACCCAAAAAACGAAAGAGAGACAGATGGAGCCAAAACCTCCTCCTCTTCCTCCTTCTGTCCCTCCTCCTCCTTCTTCTTTTCCTCCCCATGCTCATCCTCCTCCTTCCTCCTCCTTCTCCTCCTCCTCCTTCCTCCTCCTCCCTCCTCCCTCCTCTTCCTCCTCCTCCTCCTCCTCTCACTGCTTCTCTCTCCCATGCTCTCCCCTCCTCCCCCTCCTCCTCTCCTCCTCCTCCTGCTCCTCCTCTCTCCTCCCCCTCCCCCTCCTCCTCTCCTCCTCTCCCTCCTCCTCCTCCTCCTCCTCACCCTCCTCCTCCTGCTCTCTTCCTCCCTGCCCCCTCCTCCTCTCCTCCTCTCTTCTGTCCTCCTCCTCTGCCTCCCTCCCCCTCCTCCTCCGCTCTCCTCCTCCTCCTCCTTCTCCTCCTCCTCTTCTCTTCTTTTCTCTTTCTCTTTCTCTTTCTCTTTTCTTTCTCTTTCTCTTTCTCCTCGCCTTCTCTTCCTCCTTCTCTCCATCCTCCCCCTCCTCCTCTTCATCCTCCTCCTCCTCCTCCTCCTCCTCCTCCTCCTCCTCTTCGTCCTCCTCCCTCGGCGGTTGCCCGCTGCGGCCACCTCCGGAGCGGGAGCCTGCCGCTGGATCTCTGGCCGGCCTCGCGGGCGCCCAGTCGTGGGCCCACCCCGCCGCGGCCGCCCCTGGCCAGGCCCCCTCTCCTGCCCAGGCCACACACGCGGCCAGTGGAGGAGGAGGAGGAGGAGGAGGAGGAGGAGGAGGAGGAGGAGGAGGAGGTTGAAGAAAAGGAGGCAGAGGAGAGAAGGAGGAGAGGAGGAGGAGGGAGGAGGGAGGAAGAGGGGAGGAGAAGGAGGGGGAGGAGGGGGAGGAGGACGAGGAGGAGGAGGAGGAGGAGGAGGAGGAGGAGGAGGGAGGAGGAGGAGGAGGGGAGGAGGAGGAGGAGGGAGGAGGGAGGAGGAGGACGGGAAATGAGCATGGGGAGGAGGAGGAGGGGAGGAGGAGGGAGGAGGAGGAGGAGAGAGGGTTAGGTTGAGGGCAATGAGGAGGGCAGGGAGGAGGGGGAGGAGGAGGAGGAAAAGGAGGAGGACGAGGAGGAGGAGGAGGAGGAGAAAAAGGGGAGGAGGAGGAGGAAGAGGAGGAGGAGGAGTGAACCTTGACCTTGACCTACCTGGGATCTCTGCTGAGTCGACTACTTGGGGCACTACCTCGTTCCCTAGTCGCTAGCTAGAGATCTGGCTGAGATTACGATGTAATCTGTGATTTCGTCGAAGGCCTGCAGTCGCAAGCAAACGATCGGGCCCGACCGCACCTCGTTTCTCACGCGGAGGGCCCTGGGCGGAGTGGCACCTGCTAGACTGTCTTACGGCCACCTGTCTTGCTCCCTCGGCCTCAGCCCTAACCCGACGACGACGACGACCCGTTCCCCGGTCCCTCCATCGGGGTTCGGCTCGGGGGGACAATGAATTGGAAGCTGGAACAGCACGAAAAAAGACAGCTCAGGAACAGTAGTCCTTGGGGACCTGGGGAAGGGGAGTTGTCCAGAATTCGCCATGTCTCCAGACCTGGCGCTGCTGGCACATGCTGGAGGAATGAGGTTCGAAAGGGCTGACCTGCCTGTCAAAAGTACTACGCCTCTCACTGCGGACTCCCGCCTCACCTCACCAATCGCCCTCTGTCCCTCTCGTGCGCTCCCCTCGGTGCCGTCCCGCACATCCTCCTGGTCCCCTGCGCCCTCGACGCTGTCGTGATCGCGCCGAACTCTAGGTTGAAGGTGATATGAACCCTCTCTTTCTCTTTTTCCTGAGCCGCCTTTCCCTTGTTCTTTTTTTCTTCGCGCGGAGGATCATGACGCCAGAGTCCAGCTTGTGTACTTCGGTTTGCTTCTTCACCTCTTTGTAGTCCTTCTTGAGTGTCTGCTGCGCTCAGCTCGTCTTGTCCTGGCCCATCTTCTGCACCACTTTGGGCCGCGCGACGTGGGGCAGACCAATGGACCCCAGGTCGACGTTCTCGCCCGTCTCGTCCCTCTTCTTGCAATCCTGCGCGTCTTTGTTGTGATCTGCGCTTTCTAAAAGCCCGACGTTGGTTCCTGAGGCATCTGCGTCTGCCTCCCGCGTCTCGACCGTCGCCTCTATCAGTTCCGCGGTCTCTTTGGCCACAGTGAGCAGGAGCTTCGCCTCCAGCTCCAGTATGCAGTCCTTGCTCTTGTTGTCCCGGCGGCCCTTTTTGTTATCGCTGCCCTTCTTCTGCATGTCCTCTCCTCTCTTCGAGCTCGTTCTCGCCGGTGCGTCCTCGACTTTGCTCGTACTTCTGCCGTAAATGGAGTATATACTGGTGGAGGTGCGTGGGAGAACAAAAAGCCGACACCAGCACCAAGAAAGTATTTGTTTCACGAAATGTCGAATTGCGTTTTGGACCAGCGCGAGCCCGCCCTGGCCTGAGGAATCGCAGAGTGGGCGAGGAGGACGGGGGAAGGGAGACGTCGCGCAGCACGCAGGAGGGAAAGCAGGAAATAACAAGTGCAAGCGAGAAGCGAAACTAGCGGGCGCTCTCGGGAGAAGAGGGAGAGAAGAGGGAAGGCTGCGGCATCCCCCATGGCTGAAGCTTCACTCCCCCCACCGCCGCCCTCCACCACGCCAACCCCCGCCCGCCCGCCCCCCTCTCATTCCCCCCACCCCTCACCCACCCTATGTCCGCCCCCGTCGCATCCCTGACCCTCGTCTGGCCCGACACCAAGGCCCGACGAGTTCGAATCCGCCGCTCTCTGCGAAAGGGGGCGGTGGCCGCCCGTCGCGGCCTGGGCATAAGACCGTGGCCCCCTCTTGACCCAAGCCCGCAGCCCGTGGCAACCTTCCGAAATCGTCGAGGGGTTCAGCTCGCACATGGGGCCGCCGTTCCAGTGGGGGTCTTGGTGCTGGTGTCGGCTTTTTGATGTTGCAGGGAACAAAAAGCCGGCACCAGCACCAAGACGCCACTGGAAAAGTTCGGAGCGCTTTCCCTGTGGGGGCTGAGCGACCCAACGAAGCCAAGAAAGCTTGAGATGGCTCGCATTGCTCTCCGACTTTGCAAGCCACGGTGCTTCCATGATAGGGAAACGTCCCATGCAGCTCATGGCGCCCCTGAGGCCCACGGGGCTCCCATGGCCCGCGGGGTTTCCAAGGCTCAGAAACCAGATGTGGCCCTGACGAGTCAGGGAGCCAATGGTGCCCGCGCGGCATGCTGGGCCAGCGCGGCGCGTTGGGCTTATGCGCGCTGCGGCGCACGTTCGGCCCATGAAGCCCTTTGTGGAACTTGTGGGGTTCATGGGGCTGGCTGGGTTCGCACGGCCCGCGGGACTCGCGCGGCCCATGGAAATCCTAACGCTCACTTGTGGAACTGGAGACGGCCCGTTATGTTCCCACGCGCTCAGAGCTGGCATTCATCAACTCTGGACACGCGAACCCGAAGACACGGGCGACGGCATTCAACAGAGGCTGCAATGTTTTCTTTTCTAATGGTTTCTTGGTGTTGGTGTCGGGTTCCTGTGCGCCGAGGTGCTGGCGGTACGAATCTCCTTCTCGCTCCAGCTCGCTGCCAGTCGGAAACTTCTCGAAGTAGGACGTCGGTTCCAACTCGTTTCGGGTCCCATCTCGCATGCAAAATCCTTTGGTCGTCGATCTCGACGAGTGCCGTCCAGCTGTGGGTCCTCGAGCTTTTTTTGGTCGTAATGGTGGGGCAACTTCTGGGTCACTGAGAGTCCCCGTCCGAATGTGTCTCCTGGAGGTTCTTGAACTTCAAGTAATTGGGCGCCCCGACTGTGTCCTCCCCACTCCGAAAGTACTCCTGCCGCCTTGATCAGGTACTGTGTGTCTACCCATCCTGCATTTTTATGCCGCCGTGCGCCCTCCGTGTTCTCCTTGGTTGCCTCTGTACCCTGCCTTTTTCTCTGGGTCCCTGTGTGTTCGATGATGTCGTAGTTGCCGCATTCCTTGACGATCTCCGCCGATCTGTCCTGACAGCCAAACCGCGGGTTGAACTGTACGAGAGCTAGGCTGGTGGTCCATCTTATAACAATGCAGACTAGGCACACTCATCGCTGGAAGAAAGCTGCCTGAGTTGCTCGATGGGCGACATGGCAGCTTTGGAGGAGAGGGGGAGGAGGGGGAAGAGGAGGAGGAGGAGGAGGAGGAGAAGGAGGACGGAGAGGGAAGAGAAAGAGGTTGATGAAGAGGAGGACCGGGGAGCGACCCAGGTCTATGGGACGCAACAAAACATAGTGGTACGACGCGTCGTCCTCGGAAGCGTGCGCCTGGCCTGGGTGGCCTGGACAAAAATCATTGTGTCGTGGATCGCTTCCCGAGCTGTATGGCAAAACCAAGAAAAACGCCCGCCACCGATCGAACACTGTGCGATTTCTCGCTGCGCGCGTCGCCCTTTTGGGAGCGACGCGCACATAGAATTAGTATGTCGGGGGGGCGCCGAATCTAGCATCCGAACCGAAACCGAAAGTTTACCTAAGGAACGCGTGCAGTTCGGCTGCGCCCGGGAGGAGAAGGGCCTCGATTCCCGGGGAACGCATGGAGAGGAACCGCGGCCCTGGGCACCCACAGCCTGCAGCAGCGCAGCGCACCACCGCACGCAGTGGCCGCCAATGCAAAGGGGGGGAGGAGGAGGAGGAGGAGGAGGAGGAGGAGGAGGAGGAGGAGGAGGAGGAGGAGGAGGAGGAGGAGCAGAGCAGGAGGAGGATGAGGAGGTGGAGGAGGAGGAAGAGGAGGAGGAGGAGGAGGAGGACGAGGAGGAGGAAGAGGAGTTCGGTTACCCTGGGTGGCACCAGTCTTCACTAGCGCCAGACGAGGGCGCGGGCGACCGCACTCGCCGAGGCAATGCCCCCGGGTGTCCGCCGACTGCAGCTTTGTTGTGTTAGACGTGTGGAGTGCCAACGCAATGCGCTGACACGTGCGATGCAGCGACGTCGCGCTGTCGCGGCCAGCGGCATAGGCTGCCACGGGGTCCGCGCCCCAGGCTGTGATTGTCAAGCGGAGGAAAGGCGGGTCGGGGGACTAGAGGGGGCTCAAGAGGCGGGGACAACAAAAAGTAATGGGGAAACGCGTCTGCGTCTTGGGTGCACCCGAAGAGACGCGTCGTCGCCGCCAGCGCGCGCATTCTGGCTTAGTGGCCCACCCTCCACTGAGGGCCTTGAAGACGGTCCAGCGCCGACGCGTGCGGAGCTCCTGGAGGGCTCTGGACAACGATACCCACCTTGCGGCAAACTCCTTGGGAGACGGCAACTGCGCGACCCAGGGCCCGAGGCGCTTTGCGAGCGTAACTGCACGGTGCCGTGAAAAACAAGCCTTGCGGAGCGAGCTGGCTATCACGCGGTGGACGCGGGCGCGGCGCTGCGGATCAGCGGCCGGCGCTGCGGTGACCACGGCGCGGCCCGCGCCGTGAGCATCACGCATCACACGGGCTTGAAAGACGCTGCAAAAACGTGGCCAGATCAGGGGATAGAACCGCACCACACAGTAGAGATGGACTGAGCCCAGAAGGGCGGCGACCAGCGTCCGCCGTTCCAGCGATTGAGGCTGCGGCCAGCGCCTTCGCCCCGAGCAGACAGCGTCTCGTGGGCGGGCAACGAAAATTCCCCCAGTCGCCGCGTTGCTGACAGAGGCAGAGCGCATGGCGGCGGCGAGGGTGGCGACCTGCATGGGAGCTGCGACAGGGGCTGGAGCCCAATCGGACATCGCGATCACATCAGCCCTGCGAAAGGAGTTGGGCTGCGTGGGCCGAATTGTGTGGAACATGTAAAGCTCGCGGCGAGCGATGGGCTGCTCGACGGGAAAGAACTGCGCTACGCAGATTAGCGTGGGAAGGACGCGTGAGTCATATGAGCGAGCGGCGTCGTCGCTGCCAGACTGGGCGAGCTTCGGCAGACTCCCCCGCCGCCGCCAGTTTTGCCTGGGGCGCGCCACTCGCCCGAAACAGACGCGCCGAAGGGGCCCGGGGCGGCCCCCCGGTTCTCGGCGCACCCCGCGATCGACAACTCTGACCAGGAAGGGGCGGACGCGGAAAGCAGGGGACGGGCCCGGGCAGCGGCGGCATGGCCGGCGCGGCCCAGCGCGGGGATTGAGACACAGAACGGCGCGAGCTGCCCGACGGAAGCGCGGGGCCCTGCCGCGCGGCCCACCCGCTCGAACTTGCCGCGCGAGGGCCCCGCGGCGTCGGCGCCGGCGCCCGCGCGGCCGAGCCGCGGGTCGGGCGCGCCGCCGGCGTTCCCGACGGAGGAGGCGACGAGGCGCGCCAGAGGGCCCATGGCCCATGGCAATCGCCCGCGCCGGTTCACTGGCAGGGCAACCCTGGGCAACGCCCGACTCGATGGCGAACGCGATGCGACGAACGCCGTCGACCTTTGAAGGGGCCCTGGGACACACAAATAAATACACACAAATAAACATATCCCCCATATTTTCCTATATTTTCTGGGTTTTTGTCTTCCCCCCCACTTCCCATATTTTCCAATATTTCCCAAGCATCCTGTGGTGTTGGGTCCTCGTTTTGAAGAGACGGTGCTCCGCGTTCCTCTCCTCTCCTCTCCTCTCCTCTCCTCTCCTCTCCTCTCCTCTCTCTCCTCTCCTCTCCTCTCCTCTCCTCCTCTCCTCCCCTCCTCTCCTCCTCTCCTCTTCACCCACCCAGTATACCGTTTCGTGGCTCCATAGGGAGCTCCACCGAAGGCCCCAGTGCCCGCGCCCGCATGCGTCACCCACACCCATTTCGGCACACCCCTCACACGTTTCGTGGCTCCATAGGGAGCTCCACCGAAGGCCCCAGTGCCCGCGCCCGCATGCGTCACCCACACCCATTTCGGCACACCCCTCACACGTTTCGTGGCTCCATAGGGAGCTCCACCGAAGGCCCCAGTGCCCGCGCCCGCATGCGTCACCCACACCCATTTCGGCACACCCCTCACACGTTTCGTGGCTCCATAGGGAGCTCCACCGAAGGCCCCAGTGCCCGCGCCCGCATGCGTCACCCACACCCATTTCGGCACACCCCTCACACGTTTCGTGGCTCCATAGGGAGCTCCACCGAAGGCCCCAGTGCCCGCGCCCGCATGCGTCACCCACACCCATTTCGGCACACCCCTCACACGCTTTCGTGGCTCCATAGGGAGCTCCACCGAAGGCCCCAGTGCCCGCGCCCGCATGCGTCACCCACACCCATTTCGGCACACCCCTCACACGTTTCGTGGCCCCATAGGGAGCTCCGCCGAAGGCCCCAGTGCCCGCCCCGCATGCGTCACCCACACCAATTCGGCACACCCCTCACACGTTTCGTGGCCCCATCATTGCGTCGGCACACCGAAGGCTGCCTCAAGTGCCCGCGCCCGCACAGTGGACCCCTCACACATAGGGAGCTCCACCGAAGGCCCCATTTGACCCACACCCATTTCGGCACACCCCTCACACGTTTCGTGGCTCCACCGAAGGCCCCAGTGCCGCGCCCGCATGCGTTTCATTTCCCCAGTGCCCCTTTCGGCACACGCTTCGTGGCTCCATAGGGAGCTCCACCGAAGGCCCCAGTGCCCGCGCCCGCATGCGTCACCCACACCCATTTCGGCACACCCCTCACACGTTTCGTGGCCCCATAGGGAGCTCCGCCGAAGGCCCCAGTGCCCGCGCCCGCATGCGTCAGCCACACCCATTTCGGCACGCCCCTCACGCGTTCCGTGGCCCCATAGGGAGCTCCGCCGAAGGTCCCAGTGGGTGTGCCCGCATGCGTCCCGCACACCCATTTCGGCACACCCCTCACACGTTTCTTGGCCCCATAGAGAGCTCCACCGAAGGCCCCAGTGGGTGTGCCCGCATGCGTCCCGCACACCCATTTCGGCACACCCCTCCCGCATGCGTCCCGCACACCCATTTCGGCACACCCCTCGTACGTTTCGTGGCCCCGTAGGGGGCTCCACCGAGAAGATATTCACAATTGCAGTATTCACAATTGCATATGGTTGGGTCCTTCGCCAGGATAATTTCCTGGGGATCGACGATTAATTGTGTCTGTGTGTTTCTTTCCCTCCTGAAAGTTGGCGGACGAGGGCGGGGCGCAGTGCACGGCGCGGAAGAGCTCGAGCAGGCCATCGGGGGCGTCACGACGTGCGTGGGCGGCGCGAACAGCCGGGCCCCCGCCCTGCGACGGGGGCGCGGCGGCAGAGACGGAGCCGGCGAGAATCCGAAGTCGCCGATGCTGTCGCCCACGATTGGGCGCCCGAGTTCTCCGGGGCAACTCGGGCCCGGGGTAACTCGGGCTTGGATCCCCGAAAAAGAGACCCGAGTTAGCCCTGGCCCGAGCTGCCCCTGATGATTCGGGGCTCTGGGCGCCCGAGTTCTCCGGGGCAACTCGGGCCCGGGGTAACTCGGGCTTGGATCCCCGAAAAAGAAGCCCGAGTTAGCCCTGACCCGAGCTACCCCTGATGATTCGGGGCTCTGGACGCCCGAGTTCTCCGGGGTAACTCGGGTCCGGGGTAACTCGGGTTTGGATTCCGGAAAAACTAACCCGAGTTAGCCCTGACCCGAGTTACCCCTGATGATTCGGGGCTCTGGACGCCCGAATTATCCGGGGTAACTCGGGTCCGGGGTAACTCGGGTTTGGATTCCGGAAAAACTAACCCGAGTTAGCCCTAACCCGAGTTACCCCTGATGATTCGGGGCTCTGGACGCCCGGGTTATCCGGGGTAACTCAGGTCCGGGGTAACTCGGGTTTGGATTCCCGAAAAACAAACCCGAGTTATCCCTGACCCGAGTTACCCCTGATGATTCGGGGCTCTGACATGAGGCCAGCGCGGAGCATCGAGGCGAACGATGCGTTTGGCGAAGTTGCGGCCCACGACAAAGCCCTGCGGCGCTTTGTTAATCCGCTGCGCGAGTGGTTGGCAGCGCCAGCGATGGCGCTGAGAGGGCACGTGCCCTCGGGGGCCCAGTCGGCGGCGAGCCCGCCCGTGAGGTCGTCGCCCTTCGAAAAGTAAGCGAAGTCGGACGCGCCGAGGCCCCGCGGGATCGACTGACCCGAGCAGAGGAAGAAGGAGATATCCTCGAAGACGTCGAGAGAGCGGTCACGGGCAAGCCACGCATTGCACGGCGGGCGGTCGCGGCCAGGGGCCAGCGGAGAGGCGCGGGCGAGGCAAGGTTTGATCGGGCGCTGGCGCGGGGCGCGACGTCAACCAGGTCGCCGCGGGGCACGCGCTGATCGACGCACTGCTGCACCTTGGAGTTGTCGACCACCTTCGCGGTGAAGATGATTTCCCAATGCGCGCGCAGGGCGTCGACGATGGCACAGCTCTCCCCGGCTGCCCCTGCGGGGCGGCCCCAGGGGCCCTGGACCTCGATTCCCTGGGGGGCAAGACGGCGCTTCCAGGGGGTCGAGAGGAGCGCGCCTTTCTGGGAAGCCGGAATGAGCCTGCGGAGACGGGGAATGGCTTCGCCCAAGCCCCGGGGGCTGCGAGCGGTGCTCTGGGCCAGAGAGCGCCGGCGAGCCTCGAAGTCGCGGCGCAGGGGGGCCGAGGGGCTGGCCAAAATAGCAGGGCTCTCGATGGCGTAGGCGCCGTCATCGGTGATCGCGAACTGCTCGCCGGGGTCAGTGGTGGACTGGATGCGCCGGGCGCCGGGCGAGGGCGATGTCCCGGCGCCAGACGGCCCTGGAAATTGATCGCATGGCAAGGGGCTCGGCCGTCGAGGTAGCCGGAGCGGGCTGCGTCGCCGGAGGACAGGCGAACGCAGTCGTCGCGGACCGCGCGAGCAGCTTCAACCATGAAGCGCCTGCCGCGACCGCCAGCGGTTCTAGATGGGGAGCAGGCGGTGTTCGCAGCGTCGACGAGGTGCTGCAGGTCGCCGACGCAGCGCGGGTCGCGGATGATCGCGGGCGGAATGGCCTGCTCGGTGGGCAGCGCGCGCGCGCGGCTCGATGCCAATGGCGAGAAAATGACGACGGCGTGGTCGCTGGTGCACTGGTCCGACGAGGCGGCGGCGGCGCGGGCGACGTCGACCTGCCAGGGCGAGCTCCCGCGCGGCGCGGGAAAGGGAGGCCGATGAAGACGCGGTTGTTGTAACCAGACTGCTGGACCTGATCGGGAGGTCCGACTCGATCTGAAGCATAGAGTCGAAAGGCGCCAGCCAATAGGGATGCTGCAGGCGGTTGTCGTTGTTGAGCGAAGGGCGGGCGCGCTGGGCCCGCGGCTGGAAGGAGCTATCGGGGGGGGCCAGCTGGCCGTGTTGTAGTCGCCCATCGCCAAGAACGCGCGGCGCTGGTGGCCCTGCTCCGCCCGTTCGCGACGCGCGCGCCATGCTGCGAGGGCCCCGTCGCGATCTCGCGCAGAGAGTTCATCGTCGCGGACGCTCGTCAGGACCAGGGCGCTGCAGGAGGCGTCGCTGGCGATGGCCAGCAGCTGGCTGCGCGCAGAGACGAGGGCGCTGAGCGAGATGATCGGGGGCTGGTCCTGCCAGAGCTGCTCGAGCTGCATCCGCGTGAACCAGGGGGTTAAAACTGCGACGCCGCGGACGAGGGGCTCTCGTCGGATGCGAGCTCGGAGATACTCGGAGATGAAGAGCTTGCCCGGGCACGGCTGCGCGCCCACTCACGCGCGGCGCAGCGCATCAGATCCGCGGACCTCCCGGATGAGGATGACGCGCTGTTGCCAGAGACACTTGGCGAGAGAGGCCCGCCGCCTGAAGGCCCTGGGTAGTTAGTAAGTGTTAGCGGGACTTACAACTGTTTCTAAGCGAGTTATAACTAGTTAGGTTTGGCCATTGCGAGGCTGTTGTTTCTATGTATACGTTGTGCTTTGTATTTCATGAAGTTGGAAACTGGGGCACCTGAATCTGCTCAAATGGCACCCCAAAAACTTGTTTGGTCATTGAGGCAAGCGGTGGTTCGCAGTGTGCATGCTAGCAGCGCCGCGCTTTGTATTCTACTGGCCAGATACACGCGATGTCGTTCTCAATTTTCTTGTAAATCACAAGAGTCTTCTGCGTGTTCAAAGACATCCAAACAGGGTCTGCATCATCGAAAAATATATGTCTGGAAAAACTTTCGGCGGCGAGTTGCAAGCTTCGGGGGCAGCGCCTGCGACTCGCCATCGTCGCATTTCACATGAAACCACACATGCACTGCTGCATGCGTTCCGCCCGACCCCAGAAACACGATGTCACCGCGCTTGATGCGGCCGTATGTTGCGTTGGCTTCGTTGCTGGATGCGGCTGTCTGCGTCCCAGGGCACATGCGCTTCAACGCATTCAACAACTTCTGCGTTGCTTTCGTTGGGTTGACTAGGCCCGTTGAAACACGCGTGGTCCTTAAGTCGTGCGCGTGTTGCGCAGTGAGTTGGGCCGCGAGGGCCTTCTCTGGCCCCTTTCTTATGTGGTCTCTGGCAAAACGCTTCGCGACGTCGTGCTTGCGCTTCTGGGCGAAGCAACTGAGCGACCCATGTATTTTCAAACATATCTGCTAGATGAGTTGACATGTGCTTATGCACCCAATGCCCCTCCCCATATGCGCCCAGATGGCACCGAAGACGTTTCGCAATCGTTGACTCTATCTGCGCGGTGGTGGCTGGAAGCCGCCACGCCGCCGCGATGATTAAGTCAACGGCATCTTGCAATGCCCGCGTACTTGCGATCTGGGGGGCCACCAGATCCGCTGAAGGATGCTTGGCAATCACTTGCCGAATATACCTACGCAAAACAAGCAACGTTGAGAGCTCCTCTGGCGCACCTGCTTGGAGCTCACCAGTCTCCCATACAGTGGCGGCTGAATGGCGTTTGCTCGGCCGCGCGCACTTCGTGAAATACTCGTGCAATTCGTTTGCATTGCACAAATGTTTGAACGCCACATGCCCTAACCACGCTTGGACTTTTGCATCGAATATACCACCCGCGAAATAAACGTGCATCCAGTCAAAGCAAAGGAATGATGCCGGGAGATATCGCAAACCTCGGTCCAGCGCAATGTGTTCGGGGTGGGAGTTCCATCCTTTGCGCTGCGTGATGGTCGCGCACTGCCCCTCCGAAAACTACCCCCGCTGAAATTTACCCGATCGGGCCGAAAACGTTCCAGGATCGCGATGATTGTCGCGTCGTCGTTTCTGCGGATCTCGGGCGCATCCAATAGCGCGCCTGTCGCAAAGATGTCAGATTCATCAGATCGAACGTAATCAAACTTTCTATTCAGGACGTTGCGACGCAACGCGCAGGGCTCGGAACCAGCGCACCCACTATTCTCGCGCATTTCCGCAGTGCGTCTCCGTCCCCTATGGCGCGCGACAGCTGCGCGACGATCGTCGCGCGCGACGTTGCGTCGCCGTTCTCTGACGCGTCTAGCGCAACACCGCGCCTCAAAATTGACACCAACAGTAATAGTTTAAAGAATCGTTGGGGATCATCTTGATGGACTGCCTGGCGCCACCTGGCATGCTTTTAATTTTTGCGCACCGCGCAGTGCTCAGCGTGAACCGCGCATCTTCGTTGCCCGAGAAATCGTCGAACTCCGCGAATGACCAGTAAACGGCATCACCCGCCCTGGTAATCGTTTCCTTTCGCAGGGGGGTCCCCTGGCGAAGTGCCATCGAAATGAAGAATGATGCGCCGCGGCGACGCCAAGCTGCACGGGCGCCCCTGCAGTGAGCGGCGCGGCAACTCCCTGACTGGGGCGCTAGCCTTGCAGCGGGAATGCAAAAAGGGCCCACTCTCGCGCCGCTGCGCCCTCCCCCCCCGCCCCCTTCGGCGCCTCCGTGTTTGGGCCCCGCGCTGATTGATTCGCGACCATTTGGGGGGGTCTGAGGGCGCGAGGGCGCGCACCCAGACAAGCAAAACGCCGTGTTTGGACCCCGCGCTGATTGATTCGCGACCGCGTGGGGTCCGCGGGCGCGAGGGCGCGCCCTCAGACGTGCAAAACGCCGTGTTTGGACCCCGCGCTGCTTGATTCGGGGCCACCGGGGGTCCGACGGCGCGAGAGCGCGCCCTCAGACGCGCGAAGCGCCGCGCTTGGACCCCGCAGCGATTGATTCGCGACCGCGCGGGGTCTGAGGGCGCGAGAGCGTGCCCTCGCGCGCGCAGAACGCCGCGCTTGGACCCCGCACTGATTGCTTCGCGGCCGCTCGGGGCCCGGGGGCGCGAGAGCGCGCCCCCAGACGTGCATCGCGCTGTGCTTGGGCCCCGCGCTGCTTGATTCGCGACCATTTGGGGTCCGAGGGCGCGAGGGCGCGCCCTCAGACGCGCAAGGCGCCGTGTTTGGACCCCGCGCGGTTTGATTCGCGACCATTTGGGGTTTGAGGGCGCGAGGGCGCGCCCTCAGACAAGCAAAACGCAACCTTTGGATCCCGCGCTAAATGATTTGCGACCATTGGGGGTCTGGGGGCGCGAGGGCGCGCCCTCAGACAAGCAAGACGCTGTGTTTGGACCCCGCGCGCATTGATTCGCGACCATTTGGGGTCTGAGCGCGCGAGAGCGCGCCCTCAGACAAGCAAAACGCCGTGTTTGGAATTTCCCGCGTGCATTCGGATCCTTGGCAATGATGTTTTCTTTTGCCCTGTATTGTGCGCTCCATGAAATATTGTCGGGCAACCAATGGTCTCGCACAGGTTTTAAGACGCCCGCCAGTGGGCGCTGTGACAAGTATGAGCCCCTGTGGAGTTCCACCAACGCCTCATCCGCCTTGCGGCGCCTGGAGGCGGAATAGGCCGTGGTTTGAGCCCAAATGGCTACAAGCTCGACAACGGCGCCAGTGTGCATCAGGATGCCTGCGTCGTGTTACGGTAAGGGCACGCTGCATGTTGATGCATGTGAATGCCGTGCGACGATATATCACAACAGAAGGACATGCTGCATATCGATGCATGCGACCTGCGACGATGGATCGCATCATAAGGACCTGCAGATGCATCTTGATGCATCCGATGTGCGACGATAGCTCGCATCAGAAGGGGATGCTGCATATTGCTGCATGTGACCTGCGATGAAAGATCGCAACAGAAGTGTGTGTTTCAAAATGGTTTGTAACTGCGCACAAGCAAGAGCGAGTTCGTCGATGCGGCACCGCACCCCGCTGCGCTGCAGCTGCGACGCGAGCTCCCCGCCCCAACGGTCCTCATTCACATCCTCCTGATCCTTCTCCTCTTCCTCCTCATCCACATCCTCCTCATCCTCCTCCTCCGCTTCCTCCTCCTCCTCCTCCTCCTCCTCCTCCTCCTCCTCCTCCTCCTCCTCCTCCTCCTCCTCCTCCCCCCTACGCGGATCATCTAACACTTGGCGTCGATCCACGCCAGCGCCGCGCTCCAAGCCTGAGTGCGACTCATCGTCGCATCGCTGTCAAAGCGGAAGAGCCTGTCTGCCCGCCCCACAACGGCCCTGAAAATCTGGCGGGCGGGCTTGTAGATCACGTAGCCGCACCTGTACGGCGTGCTGCGCTCGCTCGTCGGCGGCTTGGGCAGCACGGTGGGCTTCTTCGGCACAGCAGCTGCGGGTCGCCGCATGGGAGCGGGCGTCGCCTTCTTCGTTGGCATTGCACATGCCTGGTCGTCGTCGGTTTCGCCGGCGTCCCCGACGCCTTCAGTTGCCGCGGCGGGGCGCTTCCGCGCTGTGGCGGCTGTCTTGGCTTTGGCGGAGAGGAGCTTCCTGAGCGCGCCCTCCTCGTCGGATAAGTCCGCTGGCGCTGGCGGCGCCGCCGTCTTATCAGGCTGAGGCAGTACCACCGCCTTATAGGGCTGAGGCGGCTCCTCGCGCGGCGGGAGCTTGGGCTTCGGGGGCTCCAGTTCCACGCGCGGCTGCACAGGCGGCTCGGGCGGCCTGGAAGCCGGGGCCGCCGAGTTGGCGAAGAGCGCCACGGCCACCGGTGCACCGAACAGGGCCTGCATGATCTGCACTTGCCCGCCAGCCGTAGGGTCTGGGGCTGTCACTGCGGGGCGCTGCGTATACAGGCGAAGTCTTCGCCGCGTAGCGCCTGCTCGACTTCCTCACGTAGTCGGGCGCATCAGACTGGATCTCCTCCAAGGCGGTCTCTCGTCCTTGTAGGCCTCGGCGAACCACGGCTCCGCAGTCATGTCCGCGATGCGGTCGAAGTCCCACACCGTCGAGTACCCACACGCGGCCCAGGACTTGGACGCGGCCCAGGGCAGACGCGCCCCCGATCCTCAAGCTGTTCGAACCGAAATTGTTCGGTCCCACTCCGTCAGCCACGGCCGCCTGCGTCACCGCCCTCCTGGCGCCCCACAGCACAACTTTCGACAAGTGGACCACCACACGCAGCCCAATTTTGCAACCTTAGGCTTGCCAGCGTTTCGCCTTCCCGGTGCAGCCGCAATGAACGATACCAGAGTTATCCTTAGCGCGCGTCTGCGAGTTGAAGGTCAGCAAGCCCCCCCCAAGGGGCTACGCGGGTCGGGGGGCCCGCTCCCGTTCAAACGGTGTGTGTGTGTGTGTGCAGACGGGGGAAGTAGGATGATGAGGAGGTGGAAGAAGGGGACAGTTGCAAATCCCAAAAATATTAACAATGTTGCAATACATCCTCCCTCCAAGTTCCCTCTGCGCAGGCACCTAAACGTTTCTGTTGCGCCCTGACGATCCTGAGTCTTGCCAGAACACCATTTTTAGGTCTTCAACGCCGCGAATCAAACGTAACTGTTGCGCTCTGACAATTCAACATCGTGCCATACAGAATTTGTGGGGACGTAAACCACGAAAACCAGCGAGACGGGTATACTCAGAAGACGAACGTGCGCGGTGCCAAAACGAGAACCACATTTTGAAAACGGCACGCCGTCCATCCGTGATGCTTAATTGGCAAGCTTTTGCGACGACTGTGCGCGGCGTGAAAGCAATAATCACATTTTGAAAACGGCCCGCCTTCCATCTGTGAGAATGTATATAATAAATGTTCAAAGCGAATGTGCAAGGCGCATCGGCGAAAACCGCATTTTGAAAACGACCCGCCCTGCATCTGTGAAAGTGCTGCAAATTCCCAGCTTCGGGATCATGAGTGATGAAGAAATCTCTAACGAAAGGCCTGGCGCGCCCTACCGACACGTTTTCGGGACGCGCCAGAGAGGAATTAAGTATAACGAGAAGCGATCGAAGGGGGAGGAGGACGAGCAATGGCACGCTGCCCAAAAACAGGGAGGCGGAGGAGGCCACCACCGCTCCACTGCTACCGCCTGAGGATGTAGGATGGAGGAGGGTGGAGGCATGGGGGGAGAGAAGGCAACGGTGGAGAGAGGGAGGGAGGAAGGAACGGATGGAAGAAGCGGGACCTGCCGTCTTCCGCGGTTAGGCGCGCGCCGTGGCATGGCGAACCCCCCGTATCCTCACTTCATCACCTCCTCCTCCGGCTCCTATTCACTATGGAACAATAGTGAAGGGGACCATGAGCTTTCGTTTTTCTCGTTCCTCCATCCCCTTCTCCTAATGAATAACTCCTCCTTGTCGCACCCCGAAGCCGGTCGGAAGGACGGGGTGGGCGTTTCTCTTCAGAACTCCTGTTCACGTACGAGCCTGAAGCTTAAAACTGACAGCCGTTTCACACATTGAAGGCGGGTCGTTTCCAAAATGTGGTGTTCGCCTTCGCGCCGCGCACATTCGTCTTACAATGTTGTCACGGATTCCAGGCGGGTCGTGTTCAAAATGTAGCCCCCCACCACGCACATTCGTTTGTAAGATATGCAGGAATTTCACGTGTTGAGGGCAGGTCGTTTTCAAAATGTGGCTCCCGCCCCATAGACTCACGTATTGAGGGCGTTTCCTTTGCCAAATGTGGTTCTCGCCTTGGCGCCGCGTTCATTTGCTTCAAACATGCGCAAGGGTTACATTGGTTTCCATTGTTCGCGTGCCACGAATCTCTTTTGGAACGATTCGACATTTTCAGGGCGCAACCGTTTCCTTGATTCGCGGCGTTGAAGTCCCAGGAATGATGTCCTGACACGACTCACGGTCGTCAAGATGCAACAATCAAGCTGAGTCGTGGCGTTGAAATCCTGAGGATTGTGGTTTGGCGCGCTTCAGGGTCTTCACACGGTTGTCCCCCAACGGGGCACTTCCCTCAGTGGAAACTACTCCATGCAAGCGCCTGTGAGGAGGAAGCTTGGAGGGAGGGCGTATTCCAACATCGTTGATGAGTCTTGGGTTTGCAGTGGTCATCCTCCTCCTCCTCCTCGTCCTCCTCCTCCTCCCCCTCCTCCTCCTTCTCCTCTCACTCGTCCTCCCCGATGTTTTCTCCCTCTCCCGATGTATCCACCTACCGTTCGTCCTTGGTCTCCTCCATACTTCTCCTGATAAACCAGCTCCCCCCTGTCACACCCCCAGGCGTGTCGGCAGGGCGGTCTGGACGTTTCACCTGGGGCGTCCTCAGCAGGTACGAGCCCGGAGCTTGAAACTTGCAGCAACAGCTTCAAGGACGGAGGGCGGGCAGTTTTCAAAACGTGGATCTCGCCTTCGCGCCGCGCACACACCTTCCAAACGTTCACAGTCACGTCAAGGATGTAGGGCGGCCTGTTCTCAAAATGTAGCTCTCGCCTAAGCGCCTGAAAGCTTGAAACCGGTTCAAAGATGGGGGGGTGTAACCTCCAACATGTGGCTGTCGCCTTAACGCCGTGCACATTCGCTATAAAATGTGGCAACAGCTTCAAGGATGGTGGGCGGGCGGTTTTCACCATGTGGCTCTCACCTTAGCGCCGCGCGCATCCCTTGGGGGGCGGCCTGTTTTCAAAATGTGCATCACGCATGTGCGCCGCGCACATTCGTTTTAACGTTTGCAACAGCTTCAAGACTGGAGGGCTGCGGCGCCGTGCACATTCGTCCTCAAACTTTGCAGCAGTGGAAATCCTGGGAATTTTATTCTGGAACGGTTGAGGACTGTCAGGAAGTCGAGTTGATTCGCCGCCTTGAAATCTCAGGGGTATATCGGGTTCTGGCACGTTTGGGGACTCTCAGGCGGTTGTCTTCCGACGGAGCACTTCCCGCAATGCAAGTTAATCCTTGTAGGGACCTGTGAACAGGCCCAGCCCACGCTGGTGCGGATTGCCTCCGCCTCGCCGCCGACGAAAGAAAATGTGAACAGGGAACTTGGAGGGAGGCTTTTTTGCAACATCTTTGATGCGTCTTGGGTTTACTCTTCCTCCTCCTCCTCCTCCTCCTCCTCCACCTCCTTCTCCCAATCCCCGCCCCCTCCCCCCCTGCCTCCTCCCCCCTCGGAAATCCGCTGCCCTGGCCTTACCTCGGGGGCGCGCTCCAAACATGAGTTCGATGCTCATCCAACCGTGGCGACGGTGGCGTCCCAGGAGGCTCCACATGGCGCAACGAGAACATCTGTAGCCTCGATGTTCGTTCCTGCTGCTCCCGTTCCTGCTCTTCCTCCTGCTCCTCCCACCCACCTCCTCTGCGCTCCCCCTCCTCATCAGCTTCAACCCCCTCCTCCTCCCTCCCTCCTCATGCGCCTCCCCCTCCGTGTCACGCCATGGCCTGGTGGCGGCGCCACCCCGCGCGCTGCGCTGGTTGTGCAACGCCCGCAGCTGGGAGTGGCTGTGGCGGCTTCGGCAGGTGCAACCACCGCCGCAGTGCCGGATCACGAACTGGGGGGTCGCGACGGAGAGCAAGAGGGGGGCAACAGCAGGAGGCGAAGCACGATGATGCGAAGAGGCAGCAGGAGGATGGCGTTCCATAGAGGCCAGATCAAGGGACAGTATGGCGGTGTCGACGATGATGGTGATGACGATGGAGATGACTATGACGATGATGCTGCTGATGATGATGATGCTGCTGCTGATGGTGATGATGATGGTGGTGGTGCTGATGATGATGACGACGACGATGCTGATGATGCTGATGCTGATGCTGATGCTGATGATGATGATGATGATGATGATGATGATGATGCTGATGATGATGATGATGATGATGATGCTGATGATGATGATGATGATGATGATGATGATGATGATGATGATGATGATGACGGCGCTGGTGACGATGAACATAGTACGATAATGCACATTATAATGATGCTGATCATGAAGCTGATGGTGATGATGATGATGCTGATGATCATCATCATGATATGCATCATCATGACGATAGCGTTGCTTCAAAGAGGCAACAGCCAGAACGAAAGCGCTCACGCATTTACCCGAACCCCCGTACCTGTTCTCCGGTTCTGGCAGATGAACAGGCACCCATCGATAGCCTAACTGATAGTTGTTGCATGAAAAGTCTGTTGCTCCTCTCGAACGGCAGCAACGTGTCTGATCCCCACGACACGCCCAGCCCCCGCAGGAGGACCCTGCATCGCCGACCGCCGACGCGAGGGGGACACGAACGGAACCGCTCCCAACCAGCAAGCCTCTCGGCCTTGAGACGCCGACTGCCCGAGCCTGCTTTGGGCCCAGCCGCTGCCCCCCCCCCCCCCCGCGGCGGACCAGGGCGGCGCCTCTTGCCTGCCACTCGCGGACCGCAGCCGGAGGCCTCCGCAGCGCAGGCGGCAGGCAACGGCTCCACCACTGGCGGCGAGAGAGCGAGTGGGCGCCGCGGCGGGCGCTCGCGCCATCAGGCTCGGCGCGGAGCCGCCGCGGCTGCCGTGGACGGCGGCGGCGGGCTGCGCGACCGCGGGTGTGGAAGTGGCCCAGCTGGCCGCCTTCCGCCGCGGGGGATCCGCCCGACCAGGCTCCTGGCTAGCAGGTCGTCTGCAGTCCGCGCCCTCGCCTGCTGGCCGCCAGGCGCGTGGGCCTCGGTCTTGGCGCTATTGGTGCATCGCTGGGTGGGCTCGAGCGAGAATGAAAACTTCTGATAGTCGGCGGGGTCGGCCCCCGCTGCGTCCGAGGCCACAACGGAGCAGGAGAGCCATCGCTGCTAACACCAGGGGTGCCAAGAAAGTCAGCCGCTGCACACGCTATCACGGCCCGCTCGTGTCGACCTCCTACTCGGTAGCGTACTGCTTTGCCCCCGCGGGACCTGCTGCCGCCGAAAGCGTGTTCTGCGAAACTTGAGCGGGCCTGGCCGCTTCCCGTCCGCGGCGAAGAGCTAGTCGATGATGCCCGCCAGCTCCTGCCCAAGCGCACCACGCAAGGCTTTGAGCGTGGTTGCGGCGGCTTGAGCGCACTGCAGGTCCGACTGCGCCCCACGCGTGGCCATGACCCGCTCCCTGGCTGCCTGCAGCTCGCGCCTCTCCTGCTCCGGCGTGGCTGGAGAGAGGAGCGGATTCTCTGCCTGCCCGGCCAGCAGGTCGAGCCACAACTTCGGCGCCAAGGCGGCGAGGCCCTTCCTCTTGAGCAGGTCGTCGCACCCGCAAATCTGGACACGTCTGCTGCTGCACGGCCTCCCTGAGCCACGCTTTCTTCTCGTCGGTGAGCGTTTGCGCTTCGACGATGCCCATCAAGGCACATAGACCTCGGACCGCAGCGTCCTAACTTCCTGGGTGTCGGCGCGTCTCTGGTCCGCCGCCATCTGTGCTGGGCCGCCTTCTGCCTCGCCACATTCGGGACTTTTCGGCCAGTTCGCGCTCCAGCTGCTGGGAGCCGCCGCAATCCCTACTCCTCTTCCTCCTCCTCCTCCTCCTCCTCCTCCTCCTCCTCCTCCTCCTCCTCCTAAACCGCGGGTCGGGACGGCCGCCTTTCGGCATGGCCGTTCCACGTGTGCGACAAGTCGTCCTCGACGCCCAGGTTCCGTGCATGGCACGTCCACGCCCCAGACGCTCGTGACGAGGCTGAGGCAGCCCGACTGTCGAGGCTGCCTCGCAATGGCGACGCTTGCTCATCTAGTGAGCCTGGCGTTGCCGCTCTGCTGCAGACGCGCTTGGGGGATCGTGGCCCTTCACTCCGTAGGCTCGTCCAATCTGCACTCGTGTAGTGCTGCGCTGCGCCCGATGGGCCGAAATGGGGCGTCAGAGATTCCGAACATATTCACGCCCATTTTGCCGCCGAATTTCGGCCACGCTCACAGGACATGTATGTCCCGGCCTCGTGGCCGATAAGAGTGGTAACCACAATTCTTCACGTGCGGGCCCTGCGCAGCTTCATCTCTACTAAGCTGAGGGGCCTCAGTGGCCAGCAACACCGTTCCCATGACGGCCTGGGCCACAGTGGCTACGGACGGTGGCGCTGATGGGAGGGAGGCGAAGCAGCCGCAGCAGCGGGAGGGGGAGAAGAGGCAGCAGCAGGAAGGAGAGGACAAGCAGCAGCAGCAGCAGCAGCAGCAGCAGCAGCAGCAGCAGCAGCAGCAGCACCAGCAGCAGCAGGACGAGGACGACCATGGATCACTACGACAACAAGGCAGCATGAGGATGATGCAGGGTGGCGCGTCCATTGTTCGTCCCATGCACCCACCACAATACGTAGCTCCCCGCAGTTGCGGATAAGAATGAGGGGGCGGCGGGGACGTCAGCAGTCTGTGAGGCTCTGGAGAAAGAAGGCCGCAGGCGCATAATTTTTCAAGCTCTACAACGAGCCCGCCGCAGACGCCGGTTTTTTGTTAAAGCAATGTGGGTGGGTCACGGGTTGGGTCGCGGGCGGGTCGCGGGGTGGGCCGCGGGTGGGTCGCGGGGCGGGTCGAGGGGTGGGTCGCGGGTGGGTCGCAGGTGGGTCGCGGGTGGGTCGCGGGTGGGTCGCGGTCGCGGGTGGGTCGCGGGTGGGTCGCGGGGTGGGTCGCAGGGTGTGTCGCGGTGGGTCGCGGGTGGGCGGGGTGGGTCGCGTGTGGGTCGCGGGTGGGGTCGCGGGTGGGTGGGTCGCGGGTGGGTCGCAGGCGGGTCGAGGGGTGGGTCGCGGGTGGGTCGCCGGGTGGGTCGCGGGGTGGGTCGCGTGTGGGTCGCGGGGTGGGTCGCGGGTGGGTGGGTCGCGGGTGGGTCGCAGGCGGGTCGAGGGGTGGGTCGCGGGTGGGTCGCCGGGTGGGTCGCTGGGTGGGTCGCAAGGTGTGTCGCGTGTGGGTCGCGGGGGGGGGCGGGGACGACGCCAAACAACAACAACGATAACAGCACCAACATCAACAACAACAATGACGTCAACAACAACAACAACAACAACAACAACAACAACAACAACAATCATTTTACCCGAACGCTCAGTGTTCTCACCAGTGCCAGGGTTTTCATGCGACGCGAGACAATACCCCCACTTCGTGGGGGGGCAGTTCAAGCTCTACCAAATATCCAAACGACTCTTCGCGACCACCCAAACCCAGCTTCCCGCCCTATGACGTTGGGACACTTCACTTCGTGGCGTGCGGACGACCGTGGCTACTACACTGGCGTGGGGTACACACCCACAGAACTTGGTCACTTATTCGGGGCGCGCGTGTGCCCAGCATCCTGCAATTGTGACATACAATACATGACACAGACAGACAGAGAGAGAGACAGAGAGCAGACAGAGAGAGAGACAGAGAGAGCGGAGTTGGTCACATTTTTGGGGCAAGTTCCTAAGATCGTCGTGTTTTTTGTTGGTCTTGCGCGCGCGAATGTCCACTTTACTTTTTTTTGCAAGGGAGTATTGAAATTTGATTATGTTAGAACAAGAAAAAGTAGCTCGCGCGAGCTCATGTAACAGAAATGTTGAAAAACCATTGGTTTTGTGGGAGTCGGACAGCGCGCGCGGGATGAAATTTGGACATTTTTTTTTGAAAAACCATTGGGTTTTTGATGTTTTTATGTTGAAATCGTTACGAAACCTAAGGTTCTGGAAGGATTTCGTCTTGCGCGCGCGAATGTCCACTTTACCTTATTTTTTGCAAGGGATTCTTGAAATTTGATTACATTTGAACAAGAAATTTCATTTTATAGTGTTTTTTGCAAGGGAAAGCGGGGGGGAACAAAAAACCGGATCGGGTGACAATCCACTTTTCTGAAGCTTTCGCAGAAAAATGATGAAAATGTAGCTGCGGCCTAGGTTTTGGAGGGGGGTCGTGCACCAGGGGTCCCAACAATAATTATTCTTTAGAAGTAATAATGTTCAACAACAACAAACACACAACAACAACAACAACAACAACAATCACTTTACCCGAACGCTCAGTGTTCTCACCAGTGCCAGGGTTTTCATGCGACGCCAGCCAATACCCCCACTTTGTGGGGGGGCAGTGCAAGCTCTACCAAATATCCACACGACTCTTCGCCACCACCCACACCCAGCTTCCCGCCCTATGACGTTCGGACACTTCACTTCGTGGCCTGCGGACGACCGTGGCTACTACACTGGCGTGGAGTACACACCCACAGAAGTTGTTAAGCCTACGTTCGTACACCCACAGAAGTTGTTAAGCCTTGTTAAGCCACAGCGCACGTTCGGCGTGCGCGCGCGAAGAAAAAACGAATGTGTCCCGCATGGTATTATTTGACAGGGATGATGGCCCTGGCAGGTGCGCAACCGTTGTCGCAGAAGTTCGAAAAAGTTGCTCGCAAAAGCCCGTTTGACAGAAATGTTTAAAAAGTGTTGGGTTTCCTACGAATCCGCAAGAGCGCGCGGGATGAGATTTTGACAATTTTTTGTTGAAAAACCATTGGTTTTTTGATGTTTTTATGTTAAAATCGCTGCGAACACTAAGCTTTTGGAAGGATTTCGTCTTGCGCGCGCGAATGTCCACTTTACCTTATTTTTTGCAAGGGATTCTTGAAATTTGATTATATTAGAACAAGAAATGTCATTTTATAGTGTTTTTTGCAAGGGAAAACGGATTACAACAAAACAACCGGATCTGGACCCCATCCACTTTTCTGAAGCTTTCGCGAAAAAATGATGAAAATGTAGCTGCGGCCTAGGCGCGGCGGGGGGGCCGTGCACCAGGGGTCCCAACAATAATTATTCTTTAGAATAAATAATGGACAACAACAACAACAGCAACAACAACAACAACAACAACAACAACACCAACAACAACAACAACAACAACAACAACATCAGCAACAACAACAACAGCAACAACAACAACAACGTCGTCGACTTTGACGACGACAACAACAAGAATCCGCATCGCGGAATCCAACTTCAGCCACGCACCCAGGGACAGTGAATGACCGTTCGGCCCTCTCACTCTGATAAGCACATGCGCATACACATACCTAGAGCATGTGTGTGCGTATATGCCTGTATACGTTCTCCAAAAATTGTGTGCACTTACGGGTGCTTGCCTTGCGTTTCTAAGGAATTGAACAGATGGCCCACAGACTCGCCATGTTCCAGCCCGTTCCCGCCCATTGCCGCCTGTGGGGGCATCCTGGGGATTTCACCACGCTCTGGCCCGTCGCCGCCCGTTGCCGCCTGTGAGGGTGTCCCGAAGACTCGCCACGAGGAGAAGGAGGAGGAGGGGGAGGAGGAGGAGGAGGAGGAGATTCCGTAGCCATTTTGGCTCAAGCCGGTCCCATTGCGCGCTCTCTCGTTTTGGGCCCCGCGGGTGGCCGCAGAGATCGACTGCTTGGGGGATGGCTGCGGGCGGCGGCCGAGCTGCCTGTACGGCAGCCGAGCCGCCTCAGCACGGCGGGGCTGCGGCTTCGCTCTGGCCTGCGCGACGTGCCCGACGGGCCGCTGCGCGTGAGGCCGACCAGGGCAAGCTGCGGGCGGCGCTGGGGCGCGTCGCAGTCCTCGAGGCGGAACTCGCGGCTCTGCAGGTCGCCCACGAGGCGGCGGCGGCCCAGGCGCTGGCGCTGGCGGCCCAAGGCTCAGCCCAGCTTCCTAGCGAGGCGCTCCACCGCGAGATCTCCGAGAGGCTGGCGCTGGCGGTCCCCGTCCTCCTGGAGGTGCTGGCAGGCCCGCAGCGTGCGGGGGCCGACACCTCTTCGGCCCCTCGGCCGCCTCCTGGGCCCTTGCGGCTTGCGGGAGCGGGCGGAGGAGAGCAGGGGAGCGGGCAGGCAGCGGCGGCCGCCAGCGCTCACCGAGTTGACGACGCCCAGAGCATGCCCCTCAGCGGCGTGCCACAGGGTGCAGGCGACGGTGCTGGCACGGTCGCGGACGAGCCTACCCAGGCTCAGGCAGGCGAACGGTGGGGCAGCGGCAGCCGCACGGCGGCTGGTGTGGGTCCGCTGCACCGTTCTCGGCGCAACGCTGGGCTCCACTGCGCAGCAAGGAGGGCCGCTAGCATTTCGGTGATGCGGCAGTCCTCCCTCAATCGCCTGCAGAGGTCTGCGAAGGCGGGGCGGGTACACCTCGGAGGGCAAGCTCGGCATGGTCGCGGCCGCGGCGCTGGTGTTCGAGCACGGGCTGCTCTTCCTCTACCTCGCTCTGATGGTGCAGCCTCCCATGTGCGGCAGCGGTCGGAGGCGCGGCGCCCCCCTCTTCGAGGCGGCGCGCTTGCCCCGCCGCGCCGCCAGCCAGAGGCGCGTGCCGCCTGCGAGGCGGCCCCGAGCGATTGGACGGTCGCTCGGGCCTACCGCGGGCGCAGCGCGCCGCCTGGCGCCATCTTCGCGCTGGCCGAGCGCGCGAGGCGGGCTCCCGAGGCGAGGCCGCTGCCCTTGGCCTCGGGCCCGCGCTGGTGGAAGTGGAGCGTCGAGGACAGCGACGTAGTCGGCGTCTGCGGCGCCTCGCACGGCGCCCACTTCGACAGCAAGGAGGCGCAGAAGGCTCCCGTGGCGGCGGCGCCCATGGGGCTCGACAAGCACAGGCAGGTGGTGTCGGTAGTGCACGCATCGGACGACGGCTTGCTCGGCCTCGGCGGCGGCGGCGGCGACGGCAGCGCGGCGCGCAGCCCTAGCAGCGGCGGCTTCGGCGAGCACCCTGCCCATCGGCCTTCTGAAGGTGGTGCTGTTCATCCTCATCGCCTCCCTGATCCTGGTGCGGCGTGCAGCACTGCCTGCACCTCCTCTCCTGCTGCCTTCGCGGACCCCTCGATCGTCACGGCGTACTTGCTGGCCAACGAGGCTGCCGTCCTCAGCGGAGGCAGCGAGATGGCCGCTGGCGACATCGACGGCGAGCTCAGCATGCAGGTGGACGGCTCCCGCAACCAGGACGGAAACGGTGCTCTGGCCTCGGATGCCGTGGCGCACAGCGGCTTCGACCTCTCCCCGCACCTCGGCACGGACGACGGCGTGGAGGCGGCTGGGCCCCAGCGCAACGGCGGCAGGAGCCTGGGCGACGACGCCCTCCTCACTTCGCCTCCCTCGGGTTCCTGCTCCTGCTCTGGCGGCGTGGGGATCGATGTGGAGGACGGCGAGGGCGGCGTCGGTGGCGGCTGTGCGCTCCACCACGGCTCGGAGACGGTGGCGCGCCAGGAGCCCGCGCGTGGGCCCAAGCGGCTCTTGGCGCTGCGCCGCCACGTCTTCGAGGGAACCGTGGCCCTCACGGTCGACCGTGACATTCGGAGGCCGGGCTGGCAGGGCGACGGCGGCGACGACGCTCCTCCAGCTCCCTCAGCCTCCGAGCTAGAAGCTGGGCGCCGCTGGCTCCGCGACACGTTCGGGCCTGGCTCCCCGTGGAGGGCGTGGGCCAGGCAGGAGCGGCAGCGGAGGCGTGAGGCGCAGCTCCAGCAGTAGGCGGCGTACACCGCTTTCTCTTTGCGAGCGTGGAGCCCCCAGAGGGGTGGGAACGGGCACCCGCCCCGCCTGCCCCAGGGTGGCTGTTTCGCCCAGGGCTCGAGGGAGCCCTGGGCCCTTTCGGCTTTGCCAGCGCTGCTGAAGCTCAGGAGCGAGGCCGGGCCGCCAGAGCGGCCTGGTTGGTGGACCCCAGGCCTGAAGTCGGCCTCAGCGCGGTGTGATGGTGCCGCGCTTCGGGGTCTGGTCCTGGCGGGCTGCGGGCTCGCGCGAGCACTGTTTGCGGGGCCGTAAGACGGCATCTGAATTGTCTGTTTTAGCCAAGAGCGTTCTGAGGCGTGCAGGTTATCGCCTGCTCCCAGAGCCCTAATCCTTGTCAATGGCTACCCGCGCATGGCGCGGAGTGTGTCCGATGGGCGCGGCTAATGGCGGTTGCAAGGTGCGCCCCTAGCCGCGTTCGAGGTCCTGCTGAGGCACCATAGACTCTGTGGCGCCCCAGGCTGTGCCCAGGAGGAGGAGGAGGAGGAGGAGGGGGAGGAGGAGGAGGAGGAGGGGGAGGAGGAGGAGGAGGAGGAGGAGGGGGAGGAGGGGGAGGAGGAGGATTCAAGCCGTGCCTTTCGTACGCGGAGGGGCCCGTCCGCGGCGCGCGCGCCGCCGCACCATCGGGCCCCCGCAGAGGGGGGTGCGGCTCAGCGCGGCCAGGAGGCCCGCGCGGCGGGGACGCCGCCTGCTGCAAGGGGAGACGCCCAAGCGGCAGAGGCGTTCGCCAGCTCGCCACCGCCGTGAACGGCGAGCACGTGCTGCGGCCAGGCTTCTTCCACGTCTGGATCGAGCGCGTCGACTTCCCAAGGGACACCACGCTGGCAGTCATCATCGTGCTGCGCGACCAGGTCGACCAGAAGGTCCAGGGATGACATCTCGAGCACAGAAGTGGACGTGTAACCAGTGCAGCCATGCCAATGCTGCAGGCGAGTACTACTGTAAGGGGCAGGGTTGCCAAAATACTTGGGGGAGACAGCAGGCGGCTGTCATGGAGAACAAACGCCGTGAGAAGGAAAGCATGCAGATGAAGGAGGACGTGCGCAAATTGATCGACGCGACCATGCTGCCCACTGAGGAGCATGCGGTCCGACACCCCACTTTTCGTGAACCGCCAGGAGGTGGTCCAGCTAAGAGAGCTTATCGCCAGGACGTAAAGACCCGCATGACGAAGCTGGCCCAGCTCATCATTCAGGAGATTTCAGTATTAAAATGGATGGCCTGGCGCGCAATGCCGACGGAGATTCAAAGAAAGGAATGCAAGGCCAACATCGCACTCCATGAAGAACGAAGTGTTGCTATTTTGAAGAAGGTTGATGAATGTAATATCGATATGGTCTATGAAGAGTCAATGCTACATTACTATCAGGACCTTCTGAAGGATGCTACAACAGCGGAGAATATGTCTGCGGCGGCGGCGGAGATCTCCTCCGATAGCGGTGATCAGGGGTATGATCGACGCAAGGTCCTGGTGCGACACAAGGCAGGGGCAGCAACGGCGCCTGCTACATCTCCATCACCACCGCCACCCCCTCCTCCTCCGCCGCCGCCGCCACCAGAGAGACCGCCACGATTACCACCAGGCGCTCCTATTGTTGATGGAAGGCACTTGAGATGTGCAACATCTTTGGATCAACCATCTGTTGAGGGACCAGGTGTTGTGGCGCAGCCAGGCCGGCAAAACCGAGCAAGTCAGGCACGCGCTGCAGCCGTCACATTGCAGAATGCACCATCAGCAGTCAAAGCAGCACCACCGATACCAGTACCCAAGCCAATCATCTTGTCTACGCCAGCGCCCAAGTACCAGGTCAAGATCGAGCACTGCGTTCCAGCGGCAGTGGGTAAAGCATCGGTGGTTCCAGCTAACATTAGGGATGTCAAGGAGGAACATGGAGTTAAACAGGTATTACCCACTCAACAACAGGTTGGTATTACATCGAGAGAAGAACAATTTCGTGCAGTCATGATGAAAGCTGAACACAAGTTACGGCATTTAGAGGTTGAGGCTCGTCAAGCCAATGAAGACCGTGACGCTCGCACGGCACACCTACTCCGTGAAGCTCAGACTGAACGCGACCGAGTTGAGCATAGCATGCAGACCAAGGTTGAAGCCACGCTGCAGAGGGTTGCCTATCAGGAGCAGCAGCAGCGGAACTACTTTGAGCAGCGGCTTCAAGCGCAGCAGCAGGAATCAATTCAGAGACGCCAAGCACATCATCAGCTTGAGCATCTTATGTCACAACAGCAGCTCGAATCAGTTCAGACCCGCCAAGCACAAGTACATTTTGAGGCATGTCTGATTTCCCAGCAGAAGCAGGTGCAGTGGAGTATAAGCAAAAAGAAGCCCTTGCATCGGAAGCAGCTAAGTTCGAGCAGAGCATGTGCGAGGCCAACACCCGGCAGATGATGAACATGGCTCAGCTACGCACGCGCATCACCAACGAGTACAACGAGCAGTGGACAAAAAAACACAGAGGGATCGTGATCGCCAGGACGAGGAGAGCACAAGATGCTTGTTGGAGGCTCAGGCCCGTGCAAAACGTTATGAAGAGCAGGCCGAATCATTGGCGCACTCATCTTCGAAGATGGGCCACTGGGTTTGCCCACTTTGTGAACGGGCCAACCCGACGGCTATCATGACATGTAGAGCCTGTGGCCTGGGCAAGTTTGACGAACCTCCAGCTACCTTCCCATCTCCTACGGCACCGACACCAACAAGTACACCTCAAGGTCTCCAGCCATACGGCCCCCCAAAGGGCCCGTCCGAGTTCACGGCCACGGCAGTCCGCATCGTCGCCAGCACCATCATCGGCTGCAGCGCCATAGTTCAACATGTCCAAGGGCCAGCTTGCGCCTGAAATCAACAGCGAGAAGCTGGAGGACCGTGAAGCACAGCTCGCCAGGGATGCCGCCCAGTGCGAGACCGAGCTCATAGACTGGAAGCTGCAAAGGATCTCACAAGGACTTACTACACCATCGACTGGTTCAACAGAGAGAAGGGTTGAAGAATTCCTAGCGCCTGAGGAGGCTGCACGCCGTGACCAACCTTCTGAACCGAAACGCACACCAGTATTGGGTACAGCGACGCCCCAGCAATTTCAGATGGATCAAGATGGTGGGCCGCCTGCAGTTCATCGACACCACGCGCTACCTACAACGTACTGTACTTGGCTATGTGTTCTGCGGTCAGCCTCAGGAAGAACACGATACGCCCTGCACATGCTGTGGTGGAGCTTGGCCTGTCTTTCCTGACGAAGAAGGTGCCATTCTGGAATCCTCTTTTGTACACCAAAGCTGTTTAAGTTCAGTCAATGAGGAGGAGGGCCCTGCGACTTCCGACCCGTACGATGCCATCCCTGCCATGAACGCTGCGCAGGAATACGAGCAAGGGCAAACATCATATCTGGTGTGCCTTTAGCGAGGGGCACAGGCGGAGCTTGACCAGCTAGCTGCAGAGGACCAGCGGGAACTAGCAGAGCTTGAACTTCAGCAGTCAGAAGCGGCCGCAGCTTTTCGTGAAGAGAGTGCCAAAATCATTGCAGACCTTGGTGGCAGCGATGTAAAGGTTGATCAGCCAGTCTCAGATGGTGAAGGTTCTCTTCCACCAACTGAAGTTGCAGAAAGCCCCCCAGCAGAGTGCAGCGGACGTCGTCAATGAGATCAATGAATCACCACAGGTTTCCCGTGCCTCTGAACCACGCCACTACGACGCAGCTGACTCGGTTGGCGAGGATACGGACCGTAGTTTTCCGCGTGAGACACCACCACGCAAGACTACAAGGATTCAAGATATGCCCACCGACATGGACGCGAACCAGGCATCATCATCACGCACGCTACTTTCCAGAGGGGCGGTGGCTACTGCTACGGGGGAATGGCCGACGCCACTACCCACGCCACCGCGAGCGGACGATCACGGTGCAACCCCAGACGGGGCACAACCTTGACCGTAGCCTTGGGGGTGTTGTGCGATGCGGTGGCGCCGACACCCCTACCATGCCCCTTTCCACCCGAATATAATCGCCCCACGAGCTCTCGGCGCCATCGCAGCGGCGCCGTGGATGACGCACCCTCCTCAAATGTACAGGAGGTCCGCGTTAGTCCAGCTCATCGAATTCAGCGGGATCGCGCCATGCATGATTGTCACCGAGTCCTTCCTGGCGGGGTAGGTGTCTTTCGCGATATTGCTACTTCTCATGATGTGCGCACTCATTGCCATGCGGACACGCCATCAATACCCAGGCCAGTACGACAATTACCTAGTGCTTCACCTTACAGTACATCTTCGGCTGCATACATATCCGTGCAACTGCTAAGTGGCTTGGACGAATGCATCAATATGCAGGTCCCGATGTCTCTTCCCGCACATTATCTTGGGCAGCGACATCATATCTGACTTCGGCGTGACCTCGCCAACTTCGATATACATTCCCACGCGAAGCTGGCCCCTGGTCTTACTACGCCTCACACATCGAAAGTCAATGGCGCTACGACCTACACAGACGGATCGCCCATGGAGTCGGAACCGGCCAACTCGGCGCTGGCTCTGTGCGTTTTACCTGTGAGTGATGATGTCGATCGATACGTCGGCTCTCTGGGTAAAGGTCTGACATCGCGTGTGGCATTCGAAGTCGCCAATCTCAGCATGGTGATTGCTGAGACAGCTGGCTCGTTGTGGGCCTTTCGGCGCAGCCTGCAGCTCCCGAGCAACGTAGACGATGTAATTTTGAGTGATTGTGAGCCTTCGACTGCGCGGGTTACCATTGGCGCCGCGCGGAGAGAGCTTTTTGCTACTCTTGCATCATGCGTGTACGGGAAGACTGAGATGAGAAAGAATGCTCATGCTATCATGTTCGTGGGCACCACGGGGGCCCGTGGAATGTGCTCGTGGACGTCGTCTCAGAGCATGCGCGTCAACACTCTCCTCCACTGCCCCCAGCGCCGACGGTTCGTGCGCTGACGTCACCATTCCTTTGTAGCTGGGCTGCTTATCGTGTTCCACGCGGTGTGGATGCGGACACCTACCCCCATCGTGACGACGACTGCTTCCAGGCAAGACCCTGCCGTCAACTACGCCATGAAGCCCGTGGGTCTGAGCAGCCAGGACCTTCGGTGCACTACCAGATGGAGATCAAGATGGCGATCTTCAATGTCCTGAGGGCAGTACTCACCGTCACGAGTGGCCGCTAGACTTATCGACGCCACCTGCAGAGGCTCCGAAGTCAAATCCAGCGGCTCTATGTTCACACCGTCGGCTGCCAGGAGACATCAGACTCTGTCACGACACTGCTACTTGACGGCCACATGGACGTTGGCGCTGGAGAAACGTTTGGTTGGAATTTGATCTCATGTCTCGCGTTTTTTTCCCGGCTTGCGGGTGCATTTGAAATCTGGTTGCCCACGCTGGCGAACGAGGACACAGACAACATCGACTATGATGAGTACCTGGTCTACAATACGCTTGTTTAAATATTATAAAGCATGCCTATGGCAGTACTCAAACCTGGTTAAGCGTGTGATGCTACGATGGGTCCTCTCGCAGTTGGACGATAGGCAAATCCAGCCCAACAACTTTAGGATCATATCGTACTTCAGCCACTTCAGATACAGCCACAGCACCAAGACACGTTTCCTATGCTATGAACGTGGGCAGCGGTTACGCGCCAATGCGACGGGGCGAAGTTATATGCTACACCATGACTTGTTCGACGATAAGCAGCTCTTTGCACATGTTACTCAAGCTGGGCAGGTGCTACCATTTGTGGACCGAGGTTGCTGCTTGTCAAACATCAGGGTAAGACGGGTAATTGTTGCATCGATTGGCTGCAGCAGAACTGTCGATCAACGGAACGAGATGATTGCGAATCCCTTCGAAGTCACGATCCCGAGGGGGAGAGAGGGTGCGCCCAGCACGGTTACCACAGGCATAAGGTGCGTGGCATGTAACTCTTCAGGACCATTGTGGTGGTTGTGAATTTCATTTTGTCCTACTTCAGGTGCCTCAATTTCAAATGGAAAATATTGATTGAAGAGGCTTTGGTGGGCACCAACAAGATAGTGACCTGCCCGACGATTGTTGCTTTTGGCGCTGATTCCCCACGCAGAGGAGCATCTGGAGATTGGTATCAGAGGCTCACTGATGCAAAGTTCAAGAACAACGCCACTTGATTCGTTCTGGAGACGTGGATATGAGAGTTGACATCCGCTATGGTTTATTCGATATGGCATACTCTGGAGTGAACTCAGCATTGTCCACCATCGAGGATATGAAATGGTTGGACACCTTGGCTGGCTGTATGGGACTCGAATATGAGACATGGTGTAGGCCGCGTGATGAGACTACGCTCTGCCAGTCTGAGATCGCTCTGATGTCCAACCATTGGAATGACGTTACTGAAAGGAGCTGTTCTGAGACGTGCTCGTCGTGACAGTGAGAGTTTGAGAGCTATGTTTTTTTTTTGAACATGGTTCTCGATCTTGGTATACCATGCTGCGTGTTGGCGTAACACAAGGTGGCTTAGTGAACGCAGGCTTGTCTCCAGAGGATCAGGTCGCTCTGGGTGCTCGGCGTATTCAACTACTTCGATGGGGCACCTGCACGCCAGGCGGCGACGCCCGCCGCCCACGGCCGTGCGAGGCGTTCACCTGTGCTGGAGAGTAGTGCCCGAGTTCGAGAACGGCGATGCCTGCTTCAGCAGAGGCATGGCGTTGCCGACGAACGAGGGCGAGGAGAATGGCCTCAGGGCCTCGCGCGTGTGCTGCCCGTGCCTTGGTAGGAGGCAGCCTCCAAGCACGGCTTCTAGCGTCAGAAGGCTAGTCAGTTGGTGGGGGAGGTGAGAGTGATGGGGGTGGTCCTGGAGGAGATTTGCTGTCCGTCGCCGTGACTGCTGGGGTCACGCCGACGCCCGCCTCAGGCGCGCTGTAGTGCTGTGGCGGCCGTGGCACTCGAGCCACGATGATTCGGAGGAGTATATGGTGGGGAGGTTCGAGTGGATGGAGGTGGAGGATGCATGTGCACGATGCTCCAGGACACGGCTCTCCTCCAGATCTCTCCTCTTCGACCCTCGTATTTCGTTCGGTTCTTCCTCTACCTCACCTCCGTGGCCCTGTTGCAGAGCCGGTTCCTGAAGCCCCAGCTCGACCAAGCCTTGCAGGTGCGGATGTCATGTTACTCCCTCGATTGGTCCCGAAGCACCAAGGCCTGGTCGAGTATGCTTGCTCGACTGCTACTGTTTCTGCCTTGGGCGCAGCCACCTTATTTCAAGGTCTTTTTGCGGCTGCGTCCAAGGCGCCTGACTTGCTTGCCCGCCTCGGCGGATGTGCCTGACGCCTCGAGCGATCGCTCCCGCGGCTTGCCTCAGAAAAGGAGGAGGAGGATTCGCCGCGTTGCCACCCGTTGCCGCCCGTTGCCGCTTGCGGGGACGTCCGGAGGATGCGCCCTGTTCTGGCCCAGTGCCGCCCGTCGCCAGCCGTGGGGGTGCCCCAGGGATGCATACTTATACTTGCCCTTCGAAAGCCGACCGCAGAGACGCTTGCGCACCACACAGCTTGCATATCCAACGCCATTATTTACAGTCGGACCTGGGCCAGAAGAACAACCTTCCAGAACATGGGACCATCCACCGGCCAAACCACACAGAACAGCCAGAGTGCCCTCCCCAGCATGCACAAGAGCATCCAACAAACACAAACCACATTAGGGCACCCTCCCCGAACCGACCGCGACTTTCTACCTCGGTCCGGCTGTAGTGTTTGGCGTCCAATCTGGCAAACATGCAAGTACGTGCTGGCGCCAGAGCAGAGGCTGGAACACCAGGACACGAGGCGGACGGGGCGGGCACGCGGCACCTGCAGGCAACGGCGGACCGACTACCTACCAGACCACCCCAACCAAACCCGAAAACCAGAACTTGACCAGAATTTCGGGTTGGTGGGGTACGGGTTCGATGTGTGTGTGTGTGTATGTGTGTGTGTGTGTGTGTTCAATGCTCCCCGACCCCCGCCCACTGGAAATGGAGGGCAAATTGAGGCTTTCGGGTTGGGTTGGGGTGGTTTGTTGGGTGGTGTCGGACCCAGGTGCGCACCGGACCGCACCACCGATGCCGATCGCAACGGTTCAGCGAAGCCATGCAGAGGGAGACGGAAGAAACGAGTGACAGGAAGAAAGAGGAAGAGGGAAGACGGACGAGAGGGGAGGAAAGGGCGAGTGACGAGAGGGGGGAGGGAAGATGGGGAGCCGAGAGGGGAGAGGCGAGGAAGGAACGAGTGACGAGGGGGGAGAGGGAAGAGGGGGAGCCGAGAGAGGGGCGGGGATGCGGGGGGCTGGAAAGAGGCAGCGGAAAAGAGGGGAGCGTGAGGGGAGGGACGGGGCGAGAAGAGCGAGAGGGACAGGAGGGGGGAGGGGAGTGGGAGGGAAGGGGGTGCGAGGGGGATAGAGGCAAGGGAAATGGAGGAGAGGGGGGCATGTGGGAGCATGTGTAATACCACACACGTGGTTTAATCACAAACCTATCAGGGCACAGAGGGGTGACCACGACGCTGGCGACCCGCAGCCTAAGCGTGACAGCTGGTGCGTAGGGGGACAATGGAGGAGAGGGGGAGGGGGAGGGGGAAACAAGGGGAAGGCTCCGAATGTGTGCGTTGCGTCGCATCCCCCCCCCAATGAAGGCGCTGCTGGATCTGCAGATGGGGAAAATTCCCACAGAGGGGGGCGCCCAGATGGCATCCTTTTGCTCTAGACGAAGGGACTGCCACATTGAAGTGGCCCATGGACACAAAAAAACAGGTAGACACAAATCCCAGGATCTCCCATATGTTCATTCCTTGGATGCTCGTCTTCCTCTCTACCTCCCGTCTTTTGCATATCTTCTGGGGGATCGACGATGATTTGCGCCTGTGTTTCCCCCTCCGACAAATGCGCGGTGCTGGTGTTTTCCCACCACTCGCCATCGCTCGGACGCCCCTTCCCCGGGCAAGTTCCCATTTCGTGCGGGTATTTGTCGCAAGATGGTCCAAGATGCTCCTCGATGGCCCTCACCGAAAAATGCACACGTCCGAGCGATGCCAGGAACATGGTGCGGGCCTGTGCGGGCAGCACCGTTGTGTGCGCTGTTGGCCGGGTGGCCGGCGACGGGGAGCGAGGAGCTCGTCGATCGGCGCACAGAGCGCGGCAAGGGGCGGCGCCGGACGCGCCGCTCGGGGGGTCCAGCCTGGCGGCGAGCCCAGGGGGGAAGCGGGAAGGGGCGGGCCTTCTCAGACGGCTCGGAAGTCATCCGGCCTTCCGAGAAGTTCCCTAAGCCTTCCTTGAAGACGCGAAACATTTCTCAGAAGGCGCGAGAGCTTAGGAGAAGGTCCCCCCCTTCTGAGAAGGCCTTCTCCTTCTCACTTCCCCCCCTCGCTCGCCGCCGACCAGCTCTGATCCAAGAAATGCGCGTAGACCCGCGAAAGTTACGTGACAGCCGGACCACATGTAGAAGACCATCCTTCGAGAACACGGGACCGTCCGCCCGCCAAGCGGAAGAAGCCTCGAGGGTACCCTTCCCCAGGATGCACAAGAACGTGCAGCAAGCACGAAGAACATTAGGGTACACCCTCCCCGAACCGACCCCGACCTGATGCATCGGTCCGAGCGTAATGCAGATTTTTCTGGTTCGAAAGCCCCACGGTCAGAAGTTGTCGTGGAGCGTGCGCCTAGCTACCGCAGGCCCTTCATGCTGAGCCAAATCAAGCGCCACGGGCACCTAGGGCGACGGAAGACACGAAGGTCTCGAGGACCGCCGGGACCGAAAAGAGGCATGCCGCAACAGTCTTCGAGAATGCGCACGCCACACATCGATAGATATATATATATATATATATGTATATATATATATATATGTACGTGTGTGTGCGCGCATATAAACGCATATGCAAGTTTATACACACATCTGAAAGGAGGAGGAGGAGGAGGACGGGGAGAGGGAGGAAGAGGACGAAGAGGAGGAGGCGGAGGAGGAGGAGAAAGAGGAAGGAGGAGGAGAAGGAGGAGGAGGACGAGGAGGAGGAGGAAGAGGAGGACGAGGAGGAGGAGGAGGACGAGAAGGGGAGGAGGAGGAGGAGGCAGGAAGACCTATTAACCCCTCTTGCTGTACTGTGGAACAGACTTATCGCGGCTGCCAGAACTGCGCCACGGAGGCGCCAAACCGCGCCGCCTGACGTATGGGTCATCATCGTCCTTCCCCCTCCTCATCCTCCTCCTCTTTTCTCCTCGTCCGCCTCCTCCTCCTCCTCCTCCTCCTCCTCCTCCTCGTCCTCCTCATCCTCCTCCTTGTCCTCCTCCTCCTCCTCCTCCTCCTCCGCCTCCTCCTCCTCCTCCTCCTCCTCCCTCCTCCTCCTCCTCCTCCTCCCTCCTCCTCCCCTCCTCCTCCTCCTCTCCTCCTCCTCCTCCTCCTCCTCCTCCTCCTCGTCCTCCTCCCCTCCTCCTCCTCCTCCTCCTCCTCCTCCTCCTCCTCCTCCTCCTCCTCCTCCCCCACCTCCGCCTTCGCCTCCGCCTCCGCCTCCGCCTCCGCCTCAGCCTCCTCTTCCTCCTCCTCCTCCTCCTCATCATCATCATCATCATCACCGTCCGCCCTCTCCATTGACTCCCTGCTCCTTGCACCTTCTCCTCTCCCTCCTCCTCCTGCTCCTCATGGAGGTGGACAGGAACGGATTTCTCTTCCACTGAGCATGCGCCAGAAGAAGGTGCGAAAACGTGGCAGACAATTGAAAGGCACCTACGCCCAAATAGCACCTTCGCCCAAAGGGCTCGACAACTGACCTTGCGCGACAGCAGGCACCTCTGCCGTCCCAAGGAAAACCTCAAGGCGCGCTGATCGATCCCTCCTCCTCCTCCTCCTCCTCCTCCTCCTCCTCCTCCCCTCCTCCTCCTCCTCCTCCCGCCCCTCCCTTTCCCCTCTCGCCATTCTCTTCTCCCCTACCTCCTCCTTTCGTCCTCCCAAAATCCTCCTCCTCGTCCTTCCTCCTCCTCCTCCTCCTCCTCTTTCCTCCTCCGCCTCCTCCTCCTCCCCTCCTCCTCCTCCTTCCTCCGCCGCCTCCACCACCGCCGCTCCTCTTCATCTCCTCCTACTCCTCCGCCTCCTCCGTGCCTCCTCCTCCTCCTCCCCTCTTACCCTCCCCCATTCTCCTCCCCTCCTCCTCCTCCCCTCCTCCTCCCTCCTCCTCCCCCCTCCTCCTCCTCCTCCTCCTCCTCCTCCCCCTCCTCCTCCTCCTCCTCCCTCTCTCCTCCTCATCCGTCCTCCTCAGCCTCCTCCTCTCCTCCTCCTTCTCCTCCTCCTCCTCCTTCCTCCTCCTCCTCCTCCTCCTCCTCCTCCTTCCTCCTCCTCCTCCTCCTCCTCCTCCCCCTCCTCCTCCTCCCTCCTCCATCCTCCTCCCTCCTCCGCCTCCTCCTCCTCCTCCGCCTCCTTCTCCCTCCTCCCCTTTTCTCCTCCTCCTCCTCCTGACCTCCTCCCTCCTCCTCCTCCCTCCTCCTCCTCCCCTCCTCCCCTTTCTCCTCCTCCTCCTCCTCCGCCTCCTCCTCCTTCCTCCTCCTCGAGTCAATCATCATCGCATCATCCTCCTCCTC
>CAUYUJ010006846.1:0-35004 GCA_963575745.1 Prorocentrum cordatum
AGAGATAGTAGAGGTAGAGAGAGTGAGAGAGAGAAAGAGAGAGAGAGAGAAAGAGGGATATAGAGAGAGAGAGAGAAAGAGAGAGATAACGGCAAATAAAGCAATGCCGATATAGAGAGAGGGAGCCCGTCCCACGCGTGCCCAGACCTTGACGAGAAGACAGAGGAGCGGACGAGCATGGGCGAACCAGATCCTGCAGGAAGAGGAGCGATGGGAAGGCAGAATAAGGCCATCGACGCCACGTCTGGACACGCCTCGAAATCTTCCAAACCAACCCCACCCAACCCGAAATCCCGCACACCGATTGTTGTTTGGGGAGGGTCTGGGACATCAAATTTGAGGTCCCAGACCCTCCTCAAACAAGTCTGCGTGGGGGGGTCTGCGTAGGTCGGTTTTGCAGATCCGCGACAGGACGACGACAACAACTACGGCGAGGAGGCCGAGGAGTCAGAGAATCCAGACGAGTTCGTGCGAGATGAAGAAGTAGAAGCAGATGAGGCCGAGGAGGAGAACGACGAGCATAACAACGAAGGTGAGGAGGAAGAGGAGGAGAAGAACGATGAGGGCGAGGAAAGCGAAGAGGAGCCTGAGGAACCATGTGCAGTCCTCAAACGGCCAGCTGCAGCAGATAAGAAACGACCAGCAGATCAGATGAAACGACCAGCAGCTGCAGCACCACCAGATCAGATGAAACGACCAGCTGCAACGTCCGTTGCCGACGAGGAACTCCACCTCCTGCTCATCCTCATCCCCCCGCCCGCTCCCTCGCCGCCCGTGTCCAACCGAGGATGATTTCGACTGCGGCTACTGCAACGTGATGCAAGATCCTTATCGCGTGTGCCGCGTCGGGAACCAGGAGCGAGACTATGGCGTGATCTTCGTGCCAGATGGCGCGTCTGGGTCGGGCCCAGCCAAAGCAAGGTGGTGAGGTATGAAAGGGATGAGGCCTCCCGAGGGCCCAGGAGGGGGGGGGGGGGAGAATCGGTAGGAGAGGAAACGTGAGGAGAGGAAAGGAGGCGGAGGACGATATTAGGTGCACTGACGAGGATCGGGGGGAGATGAGAGAGGGGAGGAGACAGCGGGCAGGACGAGGAGAGGAGGGGACTCAAGGTATGGGGAGGGTCGGCCAGCAGGTGGAGTGACAACACGGTGAAGGATGTGCCGCAGCTGCTGTGCAACGACGTGAGGACGGTCAAGGCTGGCGCTGCAGGCATCGTGTGGACACATCAGGAGGACGACGAGGTGAGACTCAAGGGCGTGCGGTGCAATGAGCGTGGTCATGACTTCATCAAGCTGTTGGACACAAAAAAAAAGCCGCCCACAGTGACGCAGGTGCAGGTCAAGTGGTTTGGCGGGGACTTCGACGCCGCGAAGCGGTACATCATCATGATCGGCAATCGTTATCTTGCTGACGGCTCTAACGTTGAACTCATATCGTTCTCAGCCCCCCCCCCCGCACCAAATTTGACCCCGAGGATGGCCCCCCCCCCCCCCCCCCCAAGGCCGGACGAAGGAGCAGATCGAGAATCACAAGAAGGAGACGCTCGGCACCCAGATGGCGGCGGCCAAGGCCAAGGGCACATCCAAGGGGAAATCGAAGGCGAAGGCGAAGGAGGAGAAGACGGAGGAGCAGAAGGAGTCGATGGAGAAGGCAGTGACGAAGGACACGTCGACGGAGAAGGCTGGGGAACATGCATATCCACCGCCTGGGGAACCGATGTCCGTGGGCCGCAGGTCCACAGGAATATCGGTTTTCCAAGAGCTGGGTATGTATGAACCTCAACCTCGAAAAGGGTGCGTCCGAGCGGGATGAGGATGTCGACTCCGCGGGGGCCCAGCCATGGGACGCCAGACCCTCGCCCGTGGACAACGACCCGAGCACGCCGCCGCCGAAGAAGGCGAAGATCGATGATGAAGGTTGAAGGGAGACATTATCATCTGGGATTGCAGTCCTCTGACACCATCCTCGAGGAGCTCCTCGAGGAGGGTGCCAGCGGATGTCAGGGGATGTCGGATGCCAGAGGATGGGGAAGATGACTCGAGGATGTCGGGGAGAAGCATGCAGTAGGATCCTACTGCATGCTTCTCATTCTCCCCCTGCTCCTCCAGGTGCTGCGCCATCAGGGGCATCGGCGGCGGCAACGGGCCCCGTGCAGGAGATGTCCCCGATACGGCTACCAGACGACGATGAGTGAGGCAGGCAAGCAGCGATTCGACAATCTGTGGATCACACGGGCGAGTCTGAAAAAATAAACGGTCCTTGCATCCTTGCTCCTCCCCCTCAGATCCAGGATGAGCATGCAACCACGCAAAAGGAACCTTGCATCATTTGATTGCTCAACCGCGTAAGTTGCACCACATGCGTCACAGTGCACCAGTATAGAGGCATCCTAGATAGGTGTCCGAGTAATGTCGATCGGAGGATCGCGCTGCATCGCCGATGCATCGCCGATGCATCGGCGGCGGCGGCGGCGGTACATCGGCAACGTCCGCGTTGGGAAACACGGGCTCCGCATCGAGCCGCATCGTCGATGCATCGGCGATGCGGCACGATCATCGACCCCATCTACTCGGACCCCATCTGGGAGGCCTAGAACCAGCACATGCAACACACTGTTTGGGGTCCATGCTGATTGGTCTTATGCAGCTATGTTGGCTGCAAGGGTTGAGCGTGTGTCCCCCCCCCTCCCCTGCGCTGACCAGCGGTCAGACATGCAGCACCCACAGCAGCAGCAACAGCCGTGCGAGCATGATGGTGATGATGGCGGCTGCAGCTGGTACACGGGGAACGTGACGTTTCCGTCGGTTTGAGGGGCGACAAATTCAACCACCCAAACGTTCAACCCTTGCTGACATATATAGTAGACGTTAACCTCATAAGGGCTTCGGGGTCCAGCCGCCTGCTCACGCTGCACCGCGCCGTGGTGCCACGCCAGCGTCTATGGGGCCACCTCCAGCACCAGGCATGATTGTGGGGAAACCTCCACTATCGGAGAAGGGGGATACGAGGGGGAGGAACGGGAATCAATGGAGGTAAATCGCAACATGCAGGCCTGCACGTGGCAACTTACCCGCGGAAGGCACCCAGAGCATCGATGACTTTGAGGCGAAGCTGGCGGAGAAGAATCTCGCCCCATGCGTTCCTGCGGGCGCTCTAGCACCGATGGCTGCTGCTGCAGACGACGCTTGCAGGGATGAGGTGCTGGAGCAGGCGGTCGCCAACGGCTGGCAGTTCCCGATGAAAGGCAAGCTCGGCATGGCGTTCTATAGGGACATCCCGAAGCTGGAGTTCCAGGCCATGGGTGACGCTGACAAGGCCGAGCGCAAGAATAATTGGACCAAGCGCAAGTACGACACTTACAAGGCCCCCCCATCCGAAATCAGCTTAAAAGGGGACACCACCCCATAGAATACCCCACCCTCGTATCCAGATCCTTATGGTATGTATGCAGATTATACTGCAGGCGGTTCGCGAGCAGTCGACACAGCACGACAAGTCGAAGAAAACCTGGGGGCGGATGCTGAACATCGACGCGATCACCAAAGAGGACTGTGGGTGGATGGGGATTGATGCTGAGGAGGATGAGGACAAGGACGATGCCGAGGATGAGAAGGAGGAGGAAGAGGAACCACGACGAGGTGGAGGAGGGGGAGAAGGGAGGAGAGAAGAGAGCGCGACATGGCCATTGCAAGAGGGCGGCCACCGCTCGAGGCGGGTGATAGAGGGCGCTAAGAACTACTGTCACAACGCTGTGAAGTTGGGATGGTAACCTTCCTCCTCCTCCTCCTTTTCCTCCTCCTCCGCCTCCCCTTCCGCCTTCTCATCGTCCTCGTCCTTCCGCATTCTCATCGTTCTCATCTCCTCCTTCTCATCGTCCTCCAGCCTCTGGCACAGTCTGTCGAATCGCCCCCCGCCTTCGCTGCTGGGGGTCCTGCGGTATTCGAGTATTGGCTTCGGATTCCAGGTACGCTCGCAATGCTATGACTGGACGCATGGAATATTTATACGTTCAGAGGGGCTTCGAGGAAGTGTTCAAGGAGCGGTGGATGCTCCGCGAGAGGGAGGTCACTGAGGGCAGGGCGAGCCAGGCATAGTTTCCTCCTGTCCTCCTCATCTCTCCTCCTCCTCACCACTCCTCCTGTCTGGCAGGCAGTGCCGAAGTCAACGGGCGCTCCTCCTGCAATTGCTGCCGCTCCTCCTGTGCCGCTTCCTCCAGCGCCCGACGTAGCTGACGATGCCCCAGCCAAGACCAAGGCCATAGGATATGGATAAGGAGGGGATGACAAGGAAGATGAGGAGGCGGAGGAGCAAACACGAGCATGAGGAGGATGAGGGTCGAGGATCGCAGTTGCAGCGTCCAGGCCCCAGGCAAGAGGGCGAAGCACGCGGAGGTTGCGCAGCCCAAGAAGAAGTCCAAGCAGGAGGTCGAGGAGGTCGAGCCCAAAGCTGCGGCCAAGACGTTCCATTATCACATCCACAACCCTTCCCCCCCCCCCCCCCCCCCCCCTCCCCCCCCCCCCCCCCCCCCCCACCCTCTCACCTGACATTTCCTAGGGGGGTGTTTTACTTTTTTATTTTTTTCTTGGGGGGGGTTGGGGGGGGAGGCGGGGGGGGGGGGGGGGGGTGCTCTGTAGTCAGGCCCGCGGGGGCTTGCAAGATTACGGACGCGTTCTCGAAGGCTCTCAAGGGAGCTGGGGGAATAGTTGCGACTCGAGCTTCGAACGCTGACTGGGTGACGAGCGGAGGACAACAGAGGTCAACATAGGTCAACGTCATGTTGACCTATTTTGACCCTCTTGCATATTCGACCCTGGTCGGGGAACAGAGTCAGTCTAGGCTCCTCCTCCGTCTCTTTCTCCTCCGTCCTCTCCTCCGCCTCGCCTATAGCGACAAGCGGGAGGTCAGCGTGGGTCAACCTAATGTTGACCCTTGTTGACCTTGGTGACCCTCTTGCAGATTCAACCAGAGTGTGAGACGCGGACGGGCGCATCCTGCAGCATGATCCTCCTAGGCTCATCCGCCTCCTCACCCCCCTCAGTCGCTCGAGCGACGAGCATATAACAACAGCGGTCAACTTAGGTCAACATCATGTTGACCAATGTTGACCTTGAAGCGTGGGCCCATCCCAACAAGAGGACAACAGGTCAACATAGGTCAACATCGTGTTGACCTATGTTGACCGCTATGGTGACACTGAAGCGTGGACCCAATACAGCAAGTCAACATAGGTCAACAATATGCTGACCTATGTCGACCGTGAAGCTTAATATGCACATCCCAACAAGAGGACACCTATAGGTCAACATCGGTCAACCTCGTGTTGACCTATGTTGGCCCTGAATCTTGGACCCGTCCCAACAAGAGGGCAGCATGCCACCATAGGTCAACATTATGTTGACCTGTGTTGAGCAAGTCTCCCCCTTTAGCGGCGCCCCTCCGTGGGCCCATCCCTCCAGGCGAGGGCCCTGGGCAAGGAGGAGATGCAGCCCCTGGTTGATTCCATCAAGACGGCCAAGGACTTCCTCAAGGCGAACCCCTTTTGGGATGAGGTGACCTCCGTTGGCTGTTCGATGATGCAGGACTTCGGTAATCCCACCCCCCTCCCCATGGGCCCGACTCTTTCAATTCCTATAGGAGATCAAGCCCCACCAGTACACCAAGCACATGCCCCTTGCCATGCAGATGATCAAGCCCATTCTGGATCGGGTGCGTTCGCTCGATCGTCGCGGGTACCCTAGCATCCTCCTCCTCCTCCTCCTCCTCAGCCTCGTCCTTTGCCGCGGAGGATGGTCTGTGGAAGAACCTGACCACATGGAACGCCTTGGGATCCAAGTACCGCGTGGATTATGTAACAATTCTGGCCAAAATGAGGGCGTTGTCAGTTGAGGTCGTCCGCCTACTCTCTGTTGACATCCTCAGCTCACTCCTCCTCATCCTCCTCCCCCTCCTCCTCTTCCTTCTCCTCGGCTCCTCCCCCAACGGTCACCAGCGATGCCAGCGCGATCACGCAGAGCATGTATGCTGATTTGGACAAGGTCCGCAAACAGGCCACTTCCTCCCCAATGCCCCCTGGTTCACCAACATTCTCCGCCCCCTCCCCCTACAGCTCAAGCCCCGCATCATCGCCGACAACAGCTGGGCCACGCACGACTACCGTTGGAACAAGCTAAAGCAACAGCAAGTGAAGTACGCACGGAAGGAGTTCATCCTGGAATACCTGAAGCTGAAATCACTCAGCAGGTGGTCACCAGACATGGAGATGGCTGAGGACTGCCATGCTCCCCCCACCACAACCACCGTTATAAACCTTGCAAACGCCCCGCTCATCAGGAGACACCGTGTTATCCTGGGAGCTGCTGGACACATGTTGACCCACATGCCCGCCTAATTCATGCACTCATGAGCATTGGCGAGGACGCTGACCATATCCAGGTAGTCCCTCCTCCTCCTCCTCCACATCTTCCGCCTGCCATCATCCATATCCTTTCTCCTGCTCCATGCTCCTGCTCCTTATCTTCCTCCTCCTCATCCTCCTCATCATCGTCATATCATCAACATCCGCATCAATCTCCCGATAATTTTCCTCCTCCGCATCCTTCTTCTCCTCCTCCGCCTCATCGCCCACCATCCTTTCATGTGCGCTATCGTTTTAGTGCGCATTGCCCGAGGTGCGCAACACTACGGACGGGCTGATCAACCTGAAGAAGACGAGGGCTGAATCTTTCGCGAGGTCCTAGGCGCAGGAGTTCAGGCTCGGTCCTCCTCATCCTCTCCTCCTCCTCCTCCTCCTCCTCCTCCTTCTCCTCCTCCGTTTTCCGTTTTCCGTCCTCCGTCCTCCTCCTCCTACTCCATCTTCGCAGAGCTCCCATGCGCTCTCCAAGGGCGCTCCCAGGGATCTCCAGGGCGCTCCACGGACGCTTCCACGGCGCTCCTAGCGTACACCCAGTGAGCCCTACAGGCGCTCCCAGGGCGCTCCAGGGCGCTCCAAGAGCGCTCCCAGGGCGCCCCCAGAGTGCTCCAAGGGCGCTCCCAGGGCGCTCCAAGAGTGCCCTGGGAATCGCTTCGGAGCGGCCTGGAGCTCCCTGGGAGCGCCCGAGCCGCCTCCTTTTTCTCCTCTTCATTCTCATTCTTTTCAGCCTCCTCCTCCCTCTCTTTCTCTGTGTCTGGGTGGAGTCGTCACGCGGCCAGCGCAGACTCTGGCTCCAGAGATCTGGATCCACAGCGCCCATCTGACCACTGCTGTCCACAGATGTCCACCCCCTGTTGACCCCTGTTGACCTCTGTTGACCAAGAACTTCAGCTGACAAAACCAGCTGGAGGTCAACAGAGGTCAACGCAGGTAAACACTCTGTTGACCTCTGTTGACCTCTGTTGACCAGCTGGAGGTCAACAGAGGTCAACACTCTGTTGACCTCTGTTGACCTCTGTTGACCAGCTGGAGGTCAACAGAGGTCAACAGAGGTCAACAAGGTCAACAGAGTTGACCTCTTAACCCTCTGTTGACCACCTGGAGGTCAACCGAGGTCAACAGAGGTCAACACTCTGTTGACCTCTGTTGACCTCTGTTGACCAAAGGCGGACCCATTTTCACCCTGTGTTTTTTACACGTTTTTTTGACCCGGGTGCAATTTCATATCGTAAATTGAGAGGTCAACAGAGGGCGGGTGCAAAACATTGGACCATGTATCGAGCGAAAATGCACCCGCCTGAGACGGCCAACAACGGTCAACAGAGGTCAACAGATTGTTGACCGTTGTTGACCGCTGTTGACCTGTTTGGGCCCCCCGAGACGGTCAACACCGGTCAACAGAGGTCAACAGTCTGTTGACCGTTGTTGACCGCTGTTGACCGGTTTGGGCCCCCCGAGACGGTCAACACGGGTCAACAGAGGTCAACAGAGGGCGGGTGCAAAACATTGGGCCATGTATCGAGCGAAAATGCACCCGCCTGAGACGGTCAACAACGGTCAACAGAGGTCAACAGACTGTTGACCGTTGTTGACCGCTGTTGACCGGTTTGGGCCCCCCGAGACGGTCAACACAGGTCAACAGAGGTCAACAGACTGTTGACCGTTGTTGACCGCTGTTGACCTGTTTGGGCTCCCCGAGACGGTCAGCGCAGGTCAACAGAGGTCAACAAACTGTTGACCGTAGTTGACCGCTGTTGACTTTGGGCTCCCTACTCTCCCCTGCTCCCGCCCCTCTCGCCATGATCTGCCCACCCTTGAGGGATCCACGTGACCGATGTTGACCTGTCTGGGCTTCCCGAGACGGTCAACACGGGTCAACAGAGGTCAACAGATTGTTGACCGTTGTTGACCGCTGTTGACCTGTTTGGGCCCCTCGAGACGGTCAACACAGGTCAACAGAGGTCAACAGACTGTTGACCGTTGTTGACCGCTGTTGACCTTTTTGGGCCCCCCGAGACGGTCAACACAGGTCAACAGAGGTCAACAGACTGTTGACCGTTGTTGACCGCAGTTGACTTTGGGCTCCCTACTCTCCCCTACTCCCGCCCCCCATCGCCATGATTTGCCCACCCTCGAGGGATCCCTGCCCTGTGCTTTTCACCGTTCTGCACCCCTCCCCCGAGGAATTCTGAGGACGCGCGTAGGGCGCATCGGCAGGCGACAGTGGGCTCAAAACTGAATGAGAGACGAAAGCTGGAGAGGCGAGGAGGGGGGGGGGAGGCAGAGGGGGCGGAGAGCGAGCGATCGATAGAGAGAGAGAGAGAGAGAGAGAGAGAAAGAGAGAGAGAGAGCGTGAAACTGCCCTGGAGGTGATATACGAGGCGTTGGGTAATCCACGCTAGCTGAGATCACCGAGGCCAGGACAGGCTGCAGCGGCGCTGGCTCCTCCCCCCAACCCGCCAGCACCCTTCCCTCACCGCGCGCGCTCGACCATGCATGCTGCAGTAGACCCAGGGTGTGCACGTTCAGCCTCGATATATTATGGGGTCGAGGCTGCTGGCACGCATGAAGTTTGGGGTCCACGGCTCGCGACAGTGCGAGCGCCTGGGATTGAAAAGTTCACTCGAGATAGATGCGTTGCGCGTTCACCCCTGCTGCCCTATAGCTCACTCCATCGCCCGCAGCATGCCTCGGAGATTGGAGCCCGACAGCACTGATACAGTGGATGCCCATGGAAACACCCTGCTTGCCTCCAAGGTGCCCTGGATCTCTTGGGTGTCGATGGTGTTGCTGTGGGCCGCGTTGCGTTCAGCAGGGCCTCGTTTCTTGTGAAGGGTCTCTTGTGATCGGGCCTCCACCGTGTCAGGCGTCGGGCAGGCATGCACGACCGTGTTTGATGCTGGCAATGATGGGGATGATGATTTGTGGTTGTGGCGACAAGAATGTGATGGTGCTGATGATGATGGTGATCATGAGGCTCCTGATGATAATGGTGCTGTTGGTGCTGATGATGATGATGCTGGTGATGATGATGATGAGGATGAGGATGAGGATGGGGGCTGCTGGGACGTGGCCTGTTGAGATCGAGTGGAGCGCGCAACTCTGGAGGCGACTGCTCCTGCGGAGCACAGGTGAGGGGGCCCTCGGGAGACGGAGGAGGAGGAGGAGGAGGAGGAGGAGGAGGGGGAGGTATGCATGATGATGATGATGATGATGATGATGATGATGACGAGGAGGAGGAGGAATTAAACTAATAATGAGGAGGAAGGAGGAGGAGAAGCGAGGAAGGGGGGGCGGAAGAGGAGGAGGAGGGGGAGGAGGCAGAGGAGGGGGAGGAGGAGGAGGAGGAGGAGGAGGAGGAGGAGGAGGAGGAGGAGGAGGGGGGGAGGAGGCAGAGGAGGAGGAGGAGGAGGAGGAGGCGAAGCAGAGGAGGAGGAGGAGCAGGATCAGCAACGCAGTCGGTCTGGCACAAGCGCGTATAAGAACCCAGTGCACCATGCCACCTAAGAAGAAGCAGCGTTCCACTTGGGACAGCGAGCCTGCGACATGGGACGCAGACTCGACAGATGAGGAGGCGCCTGCGTGGGATGCATCTGACCCCGAGCCCAACACTCTGTGGGATGATGGCGGCAAACCTGAACAAGAGCTTGAGGCCCAGCAGCATGAGCATGGAGAGCAACTTCTTGAAAATTGGCTAGGCCAGTATGCCAAGGGCACCATGAGCGCGAAGGAGCCGTGCACCTACTGCTGGCAGGCCCACCACGCGGGGGCAAAGGGGCCGTTCCAGCGGTTCATGCTGGGCCCACAGAGCTCGTCTGGTAAGTTTCAAAAGAAGCTGACGTCCGCTTTCAAGTTCGCGCCCCAGGTTGTGAAGACGTCCGTCGACATGCCAATGCACGTCGGCTCCAGCCGCGAGATCGCGCCGACCCTCGCGCGCCCACCCCACGATGCATTGGCAGCTGAGTTCGCGAAGAACCCAGACATGATCGAGCAGGACTTCGCGGAGGGCGCCGAGGAATGGAGTGACGCGTATAACGCGCACCCCTCTGTCGTGAGTGCTCGCGCGCGCGGTCTCGCAGCGCGCCCGTGCGCGCTGTGCCTGGATTGCGTTAGGTATAAGAAGTCCATTACTGTCGGCAAGGCTGACAGCTTTTTCGGCGTCTTCATATATTCGCTCATTTCCCGCAAGAGGCATCCAGTAGCGTTTCTCCGCAAGTCTTTGCTTTGCCAGTGCGGGTGTAAGGGGTGGTGCGCATTCTTTCGGCTCTTCCAATTTTTGCACTGGTCTCTCGCGGCAGCGATGAAGAGCCAGAGGCCAGCAGTGAGATGGGACGGTTCGCCCTGGCCAGAGACCGACCACTATTATACAAAGTTCCTAGAGGAACCGGCGCTTCCATGCCCAGTCGCCCTCGTCCAAATCAAGGGCGACTGGAGCGAGTTCTGCAGCGCGTTCGGATCCCCCACGTGGGCGTCCAAGTATCACCCCTGCATTTTCTGCCGAGCCACCAAAATTGAACTGTGCTCGTTTGACTCAATTTCGCGCGCAGGCCACAGTTGGGGCACGTATGCACCATCTGATTATAACAACCAGCGCGCGGCACGTGAGCACCATTTCTGTATAGATAGCGAAGAGAAGAGGCTACAAGTAATTAGCGTGCTCATGAGGGAGCAGAAAAAATCGCGCCCAGGTGGGCGAATCGTCAAATGTAGGGCGCCACTCCTCGGCCTTGAGCGCATGGACCGATTGGGGCCCAGCGCTGGCCTGCCTGACATTTATGACCTCGAGCGCGCCCCTATTCCTGCTGGCGGTTTGAATATAATTTTCTGGCGCCGAACTCTTGATGGATCCACGCTGGCCGACCCTGTCATTCGGCGCAGCCCACTTCTGGATGGGCGGTTCGTGGGTGATCCGCGAGGCGTTCTCCGCATAGATACTTTACACACCTTATACTTAGGTGTGATGCACTGTTATGTTCAGGGCGTTGCCTGGCGAGTTGCGGCGGCCAATCCTCGGCGCGCTGCTGGCGCGAAAGACGAAATTATCCAGACTGCTTTCGTGTTCCTCCAGTCCCATTTAAACAAATGGTACTCGGAAACTAATGTAGATAATTCATATCGCCTGAACCAGCTGACTGCAAAGATGCTCGGGAATGCCCCGGATGGGCCTTGCACCACAAAGGCTGCCGAAACTGGCCCTTTGGTGAAGTGGGCTGTCCGTCTCACACACGATTTCGCAATGGTTGGGCAGGAGTACCTGCGTGGTGCAGGCGTAGCGCTGCTAGAGCATGTCGCCATTATAAAGCGCGAGCCACAGAAATTGAGCAAACGCAGCGCAAAGGATCTGATGACGACGTTTCATCGCCACGTGGCGCTTTTGAGAACTGCAGGTGTGAAATTCGTTCCCAAGCATCATCTTTGGTGTCACCTCACCATGCTGGCAAAGACGAACGGCAATCCCCGCTTTTATTCCACATTTTTGGATGAAAGTTTACACTGCGTGGTGGCCACAATCGCCCAGGCGAGCCACCCAACGACACGGCTGGATAGGATATTCAGCAGGCTGCAGTTGATGCCAGTATATTGCACGAGCTGGTTCGCTAATGTTTAGAGGTGCGGTCCCGTATATATATATTTGCACATGGCACGTATATCATGCATGCAGCACGCATTATATATATATATATATATATATATATATTATAGCAACACATGGGACTGCATTTCTGTGCACATGCTCTCAGTTCCCGACAGGCGGCGCTCGGAAGTCCCTGTCTGCATGCGTACTATAATGTCCGATCGGCACACGGCGCTCGGAAGCCACTGTCCCTGCATCTCATGGTGTGCTCTCAGTTCGATCGCGCATGTCCGTGTGTCGCTGTGCCAATGCGATCATTTGATTATAGTGCCCCGACAATGTGCGATCGGAAGACATAGTCCCGTCTGGTAAAACACGACCGCCATCCATCCATACCGTGCCTGTCTGGCCAATCGCAGCAATTGCATCTCTGCAGAGCCGCGGGCTTGCCCCTGCGAGCCCAGACGCCATGGCTGCAAGCAGCGACGAGGCAGAGGCTCGATGACCATCTCCTTTCCCTCGCCCTCCGCTCGCCCACCTCCGCGCCGCGACCCGGCAAGGCAGAGCAGCCCACGGAGCCGCGCGTGTTTATCCAGCGGCTGATCACCACGGAGCTCGAGACTTACGGAGCGCACCCTGATAGACATCAGGACTGCGAGTTTGAGCCGAGAGAGGGAAGCGAAGAGGAGGAAGAGGGGAAAAAGGAGCTAGAGGAAGGGAGGGAGGAGGAGAGGGAAGAAAAGAGGGGAGGAAGAGAACGACGAGAGAAAGGGGGAGAAGGAAGGAGGGAGGGAAGGAGGGACAGAGCGAGAGGAACGAAGAGAAGGAAGATCAAAGGATAGCTCGAGGCGTAGCGGCAGGAAAGCAGAGATAATCGGCTCCAGGACGATAACTTACTGATGATCTTCCAGGAGCTGGCCCCTCGACATTATCCAAACGCGAGGCGATATGCCACTCCCTCCCTCCATCCCTCACGCTTCCTCCCATCCTCCCCAAGACATCCTCATCGGCATCATCCTTCCTGTCGCCCCTCATCCTCCTCTATCCCCTTTCTCATCCTCTCCGCTCCGAGCTCCTCATCTCTCACGCCTTTGTAGTCGTCTCCTCCTCCTCCTCCTCCCCCTCATCCTAATCCCCTTTCCTCCTCCTCCTCCTCCTCCCCCTCCTTCTCCTCCTCCTCCTCGAGCCTCCTCCCCCTCCCCGATGCTCCCACACCAGGCGAGACGTGCAGTTCCTCGAGGTCTTCAGCGGCGCTGGCGGAGCGAGCAAAGCTGTGCGGGCGGTGCCGCTGGGGAAGGAAGATGAGGAGGAGCAAGGATGAGGAATGATACCGAGGACGAGGAACGATAGGACGAGGACTAGGAGGGGGATGAGAAGTGGGACCGAAGGACGAGGATGAGGAATGCAATGAAGATGACGACAACTAAGAATTAGGAATGATGAGGGCGAGACGGTCGGAGGACGACGTGCATGAGGAATGATGGTGGGGGAAGTGAGGAGGGTGATACGATGTGCGCAGGCGCTGTACAAGGCCGTCGAGTACGACGCGGGTCGCAACGATCGCTGGGAGGACGTCACGACCCCCGAGGGCCTACTGCACCTAGGAGCCTGGCCTTTACCGCCCTCCCTCTACCCCTATCAGTCGTCCCTCTTCTACCCTTCCCCTCCTCGTCATCCCGCATCTCCAGGGCTACGGCCCTGTTGGCGCAAAATTCGGCTGGCAGTTCTACTGATGTTTCGGGCGCGGCCTGGTGGCATCATCTGGTTGTCGCCACCTTCCTGGGGTGGGATCTGCGGCTGCAACCTGTTATGGCACGCTTGATCGACGATTGCATGCAGACGTCTGAGCATGATCAGACGTATGGTTGTGATCGTCGGTTAGGCGTGACATCAAGCGTGCCAGATCAATGCTCCATCCCAGGTGATCTCGGCACCGTGCCTGGACGGCTCGCGTTCATGGCGGGCGTGTGCGCCTTGATGATGTCGCACGCGCGCTCTGCTGGCGCACGTTTCGTTCTGGAGCAGAAGATATGGAGCTGTCTGTACAATACTGTAAATATCGCCCAATCCGTTCGTGAAGAAAACGGTCGACGCGTAACATCGTACGTGCGAGGTTCTCAGGGTTGGTCGAATGGATTCGATCGATATCGACTCCAGCGCCCCACGTGCCCGATCCTCCCCCCTCAATCTCTCGAATGGCCCAGGCTACGGCTACTTCACGCTGATGGTGAACGCGGAGATCGAGCAGCTGGTAGGGTCGGCGTTGGATGACATTCCCATCGACGTGGACGCTGACAGCGACATGGAGGGCATCGAGTCCGAGAGCTACCCGCAGCTGCCCAATGAGGACTGGCCGAGGAGTAATGTGAGCAGGTTCTCTTCTTCTCCTCGGACACCCCCTGTGTTTCGCGCGTCGCGGTCTGGGTTAGAGCATCGGTTACTCCCAGCAGCATGGAGGTGAGCGCGATGCGCGAAGTTATATATAAATGGCCTGGAGGAGGGGAGGAGAGGATCAGACTCCTTCCTCAGGCGATCGTCAAGATAGTGAGGGAAGCTGCGAACATCAGCATCGAGTAGGGGGTCTGACCACAAGCCTTGGCGTGTGGCCAGCACCCGTTCAGGTTGCAAATTATTCGGGGGTGCCTAGGGGCGCGGGGGATTCGCGTTTCCGCCATTGTGCGAGGGTGGGGGGGATTGGAGTGACCCTCCCCGCCATCCCCCCGTTGCAGGGACTGCCAGGGAGAGTGAGGCATTATTCAACCTCGAGCTGGCAGTCCCCGCCCTAGGCCCCCCTCATGGACTTCGATTTCGTTGGAATTGCCCTGGTGTGGCGGTTGAATTCTTGCGAGTTGTGCAGAATGCATGTCGTTTGATATTGATCGAGTTGTTGCGAATGCCTATCGTGTGATCTTGAATTGATCGATGTCGTATTGGTGTTTTGGGTCCTGCACTGGGCCATCCTGACTGGGTCAGCATCTTGCTGGACTTGGTCATCCTTGACGGGGTGAACCACGTGCTGGACTGGGTCATCCTTGACGGGGTCAGCATCGTGCTGGACTGGGTCAGCATCTTGCTGGACTTGGTCAACATTGACGGGGTCAGCATCGTGCTGGACTGGGTCATCACCATGCTGGACTAGGTCATCCTTGGCGGGGTCAGCATCTTTCTGGGCTGGGTCATCCTTGACTGGGTCAGCCTGCTGCTGGATTTCATGGGCATGAATTTCCCATCACCACCACCACCATAAGGAGGAGGAGCAGGAGGAGGAGGCGGGAGAGGAGGAGGAGGAGGAGGAGGCGGAAGAGGAGAAGGAGGAGGAGGAGGACATTTCCATGCCCATCAGGACTTGGTCATCCTTGACTGGGCCAGCAACTTGCTGGACTGGGCCATCAAGGCCCGAGCGGGGCCGCGGCGCCGTGGCGCCGTGGCGCGCGCAAGCTGGCGACCGAGACGCGTCCCGCATTCCAAATGGGGTCCGAGAGATGTGGTCGGAGGATCGCGCCGCATCGCCGATGCATCGGCGATGCGACTCGCGATGTGGAGCCAAGTTTCACCAGCGCCGACGGCGCCGATGCGTCGCCGACATCGCCGACGCATTAAACGATGCGGCGCAACCCTCCGACGCGATCCTCGATCCCCATCTGGAATGCATCGCCCGCCGCCCTCCTGGCAAAATGCGGGACAGGATAGGCGCCTCTGCCACCGCCACTGCACGCTTTATATCTTCCCTCCCTCCCTTCATCCTCCATTCGTTAATTCAGTCAGCCCCCATCCTCTCCATTCCCCACTGTCTCCCCTGGGGGTGGAAGGGGAGGAATCATCTTCGCGACGCGGCGAGGCCGTATTCACGCGAGATGCGTTCGAATCCGCCCTTTTCGGGCGCGGGGGCACCGTCTACAAGTCGGTGTCGTCGGAGAACAATGAACTGTACGCAAACTGCATCATTATGGTTGAGTTGTCAAACATTTCCAAAAATATCCTCCCCCTCTTCCCCCGCTCACCCTCTCCATCCCGCGGGCCATCTAACATGTCGTTTACGTGGCGCCTCGAGGGCGGTGGACGGAGTATGGCTTCCTTGTCCCTTCGCCCCTCCCTCCCCCCCCCCTCACCCTCCCTCGCGCCCCTCGTTCCTCGCTCCTTGATCCGAACCCTCGAACGAGGGGTCCTCGATATGTCCCGTTCCACCCCCCTCTCCTCAAGCACGGCCCGCCACGCCCCGAGCTCAGCCAGCCATGAGCGCTCCTCTCATCCCCGAACCTGTGCTCGCACTGGCAGCGGCTATGGCCGCTGCTCTCGAAGCGGCGGCCAGCGCCGCCGCTGGCATCGTTTTCATGTGTCGCTCCAGCGGGCACGGTGAGTTCGCTACGATGCTCGAGGATTTGGAGGTGGGAAGGGCGGATGCATTTTCCTAGCGCCTCGAGGGGCTGCAGCCCAGCTGCGGTGCCTCGAGGCGCTAGGAAATTGCACCTGCGTTTCCCGCGTTTCGTCCGCTAGGAGCGTCAGAGGGCGTGGTCGGCGGAGGCGGCGCTGTGGAGGGGCGGTCTGGTGCTGGCGCTTCACGGTCGACGCGGCGGGGACAACTGGGGGAGCAAAACCGTGCCGATACCGCTACTCCACGGACCTTTCCCGAGGTGCGTTCTGAACAAGATTTCCAGGATAATCCAGCCGTGGCAACGCGCGGGGTCGATAGGTTCCCCCCCCCTGAACGGCGCGGCGGCGGACGGCGGGGACAACTGGGGGAGCAAACGGCGCCGATACCGCCACTCTGTGCATCTCTCCCGAAGTGCGTTCTGGACAGGATTCAAGCAAATCCAGCCGTGGCAACATAAGCGGCATCGACACCTTTTCCTCCCCTGAACGGCGCGGCGGCGGACGACAGGGACAACTGGGGGAGCAGAACGGTGCCGATATCGCTACCCCACTGACCTCATCCTGGCGCGTTCTGGCGAGGATTTCCAGGCGAATACAGCCGTGGCAATATAAGCGGCATCGACACCTTTTCCTCCCCTGAACGGCGCGGCAGCGGTAGCGGGCGACCACGTCTGAGCGGAACCCGCTTGCACGATGAGTCGACGCCCGTCGGGCGAGAGAGGGGTGAGCCGCCGTCCTCTCTCCTCCCCCTCCTTTCCTTTTCCTGCCTCCTCCCTCCTCCTCCTCGACTCGGGGAAACGCAACGAAGCCGCGCGCCGCGACCCGCCCGCGACCCACCTGAAACCCACGCGCGCGTGTCCGACAATTTCGCAAAATCGATGCCCCTGGAACCTCAAACCGATGAACCATTTTAGGCCCCCGGGCCCAAAACGCAAAATGCATTTTAGGCCCCCCGGCCCAAAACGCAAAATGCATTTTAGGCCCCCGGGCCCAAAACGCAAAATGCATTTTAGGCCCCCCGGCCCAAAATCCAAAAAACACATTTTAGGCACCCCCAAAAATTATAGGCCCCCCCCCCAGCCGCGGGCGGACCTAAAATCTCAAACGCAAATTACCATCATAGGCCCCGGGCCTATGTTTTAGGCCCCCCTCTTAGGACGGGCCTAAATTTTAGGGCCGCTTACCCTCTGGGTACGCCAACATGGTCCACCTTGACGCCAGCGATCTCCTTCAGTTCACGACAGACGACTACGAGGTCCAGCAGTCAGACGTGGACACCAACACTACCGACTCGCCAAGAAAAGCTTCGGAAGGCCATGGCCGACTTGGTCAACGCCGAATTGTGTGAGATCATTCAGAAGGGTGATCAGCTTAATGGGAATTTTCGGGATCATGCTGCACGGTTTCAGACGACGAGGAACGGCATTGCCGGCGCGGCAGCGCCCGCCGCCGCGCCTGGGCGGGCTGCGCCCGCTCCCCAGGGTTCAGGCGCCGCGGTTTCGACGGACGACGGCGGCGGGCCAGGAGCGGTGGGAAGCCCTCAATGGACTGCCAGCGCGGTCTCAGATGTTTGCGGTCGCGGTCAGGCGGCTCCTGGCCAGCGGCAACAAATCGGCCCCCTGAAGGCGATGGCGGCAGCGGCGGAGGAGCAGCGGGCGCTCCGCCCTCCCTTCTCAAGGCGTTCTGCGCGCGATGCCCACTCTCAGGGCCGTTTAGACATGCAGTCGCCTCCCCCCCCCCTCCCTGGTGCCCAAGTCTCAGAGCGTTTCCAGAGCTTCGGCCAGCCTCGAGAAATTTTGAGTGCGTCGTTGACAGCATGGATGCCTCGTGTTAGGTGTCAGCCAGGGCTTGGGTTCCGCGATCAGCTGCACGCATCGTCGATCCTCAAAAACAGACACTGGCCTCCGATTCTTCTCTCGCTGAGTATCCTGCGTGGGCCCGACGACATGGGTGGCATGCTCGTCTTGGGCGTGCCCTCGGTGGTCCCTCTGGGGGGCCCTTGGGAGGCGTTGGGGCCCTGGTCCGCGTCTCCTTGTCGTTTCTTGCAGCGTTGCCTTTGTTTGGGTCCATGGCCCTCGGTGCATCTGGTGGACTCCGAAGGGCAATCTGGGAAATCCCAGGGACGCTGGCTAGACTCGGCGCGGCGCTCAGCAGCTCTCCTGGATATTTGGTAGATGAGGTGGGGCCGCGCGAGTTGTCGGAGTGGCTTCGCGGTCACCCCTTCTTCGAGGTCACAAAATGTGATTTCCAGGTGCGCAGGACACTTGCGCGAACGCGTCCGATGAGGGCCTTCGCCCGCTGAAGTTCTTCGCGGTCAATTCAGCCTGTTCTTTTCTTGAAATCACGGGGGGCCGACGCCAAAAATCCATAGCGCATGTCTCGGCAGTCCGCAGTTGGCGGATCTGCAGCGCCTCGCGTTTGCGGAGCCCCCGCCCACCCCCATCGCAGCCGCCGCGGGCCCCAGCCCTCGCCCCTTCCGCGGGATGAGGCCTTGGATGATGTTGACTTTGGGCCGAGGCTTGCGCGCGAAAAGGGGGGTCGCAGGCACCCCCCGGCGCCGCGCGGATATGCCGCTTGAGCATTTGGCCCGGCAGGCCAGGATTGAGCTGGCGGCCCCTCGGCAAATCACCCTTTCTGTTCGGGGCGCCATGGGGGGGGGGGGGGGACGCGGTCAGCATATATGTCTATCGTGGAGGGGATCGCACCAGGAAGCTTGGGCAATCTGAGCTGTTCGCCATCTGGTGGCAAGAGGGAGCGCTCAGAGTCTGTTTGCGCGCCCGGTGAGTTTTCTATTTTACTTGGTGGATCTGCTCGGCCACCCGCTCTTGAAACTGTTGTGGGACCGCATCCAGCTCGTCGGTTTTCCCCTTCAGATCGCGCTCCTCTGCGCGGCGGCCTACCGCGGGCCTAGATTGTTCTCGAGGCTGGCGCCGTCGCGGGCCCGGTGGGCGCCGCGAGTGGAGCAACCGCATTGTGCTCGATGGCGACGTGTTCCGTCCGAGAATGCATCGCTCCGTCGCTAGATCGGCCCTCGCTCTCGCCCTCTGAGACCGCGGGCGCCCGCCGCGACGACTGCGGCGTCGGCGCCGCCGCGGCGAAATCGCAGATGGCGAGAACTGCCGCCGATGGGGGCACCCGTTCACCGCTGTGCAAGACATCTGTTGACAAGGCGGCAAAGGCGGCTCCGTCGCAGTCGATATGAGATCGCGCGGCCAGCGGGCGGAGGAGGATGGCGGGGCCTCGTCCTCGGCACAGATCGCAGCTCCGCGTTCGGATGAGTCTTTGAAAAAGGGGCGCAATCAGCGGTCTCGGCGGGCAGAAGGGCCCCAGGTACACACTGTCGGATGCCATCCGCATCGTGATATCTGGCTGGGGCGACCTTCGGCGTCGAGGCGCGCGAGGTGCACGGCGGCTCTGATTGCGAACTGCGCGGTTGTCGACAGACGGCCAGAGCGGTTCTCCAGGACTGCGCACATTACCGCGCGTTCTACGGTCGGAGCCCGATCCGACCTGGCCGTCGGCCGCGGCGACGATTTCGAGGCGCGCCAAAGAGGGCTGGGCTCATCAAGCTATGCTTTTTTCCGATACCCCTCAGCGCCCAGGTGTTCAAATATTCTTGCGAGGCGGTCTCCAAGGGGGGCTCGACGGGGCCGGTATGGAGAAAAGTTCGGGGTCCCTGGGGGGCCATGAGGTTGTCTCTGATTCGCATCGCTGGGCGGATGGAATGCTGGCGCACTAACAGCGATTCTGGCCAGCGGATCTGTTTGACGATTTTCGGTCCAGGGCTCGTTAAGAGCTTCTCAATGGAGGGGTCCGCCAACAGCTCCAACCCGACGCTGGCAGCAAGCTGGACGGGCGCCGGGCCTGTCTGGACGTCTCGGCCTTATCGCTGCGATCCAAGAGGGATTCCACGCCTGCTTGCCGCGCGATCAGGGCCCTGGCCCGCGGCGCGCTCTGGCCACGGGGCCGTGGAAGTGCGTTCATAGCGACGAATCTAAGCAGCACCTTGGTAAGTTGGAAGTTTTCGCGCGATGGTCGACGGCGCTGCAGACCTCGCCGCCAAGGCGGGAGCACCCTTCCATCTTGGCCCGACGGAATCGTTGCGTTGCGCGTGCAGGTTGTTGACTTAGTCTCAAAGGTTCAAATGGTACAGTGAACGGTTTGAGTAAGGAACGCTTACTTTTCAAAAGGCGCTCGCTCGTTCCTGAAGCTCGCATGCGTTTTTTTCGTCCCTTATGCTGTATGTAGTATTTAATGTACCTTACGCGTTATCCCTTGGAAAAAAAAGGGGCTTCGTTCCTCATTGATCGTTTCTAAGGTTGGGCCGATGTCTGCATTGGCTTGCCGGGGCCCGCCTCCGTCTGCGGCCCAGGCTGGGCCACTCTGCGCGAGCCTTGCTCCTCCTGCATCCGGAAGCTTCCCGGGCCGTTGTCGGCCGCCCACGGGTGGGCGAGTTTTCGGGGGGGTCGCATTGGCCCGGGTTTGGGCGCAGGTTCCTGCAGGATTGTGCAGGACCCTTCCCATTGACCCGGATTTGGGCGCAGGATCCTGCAGGATCTGACCCGGGTCAAGATTCCCGGTTTAGAGGCGCGCGCTTGCGCGTGAGATTCCGACGGCCCGCTTTGAAGAAAAACAGCGTGCGAAGGTTGCGCACGGGAACCTTCTCTTGATGGCGCTGAACGCTATGTCCCAGCCTTGGCGCTTCTGTTTGGTATTTGGCTGTTCTGATCGGGCGAGTCTGTTTGCCCGCTTCCGCCGGAAGTCCCGCGCCACGGTCGGGCAGTGTCGCAAGTCACTTCAGACGCGCAGGGAGCCCGATCCTAACGCGGCCGCTGGCAAACAAAAATCCGTTTCGGTGAAAACGGTTCCAGCGAGGATTGCGCCCAAAGCACGATTCTACCTTTGTCCAGTCCCGTCCCCCGATCGAGGATGAATGTGAAGTCGCTCCTCAGGAGGAGGCTGACCTTCACCACCCACCAAACCACCCCAACCCAACCCGAAGGCCCAAATTTGCCCTCTATTTCCAGTGGGGGGGGGTCGGGGAACGTCGAAAAAACACGTATGGAACCCTTACCCCCCCCAACCCGAAATTCGGGCCTTCGGGTTGGGTTGGGGTGGTCTGGTAGGTAGTCAGACCTTCCTGAGTCCGAGCCCCAGCAATTTTTGAGGGAATCTGACGAGAGGACATTTTCCGCCACGACCATCCTGGGTTAGGAGCTGGGCGCTCGTAGGCAGGAGGATCCTTTCCAGGCGGACGAGGAGGCTGCCGACTTTGCTTTTTTGCCAGGGCCGCGGGACAGTAAGGTCGTTCAGTGCTTGTCCGTCGTTAAGCACCGTTGTCCTGCGGGCATTGTGGCCAGGGTCGCGGCGTCTCCCAAGGAGGGACCGGGACCAGGGACGTCTCCCTTGGGGCCCCCCTCCTAGGGAACCTGACCCTCTCACCGAGTCGTGGGATTCGGGTGGCCGCCGGACAATCTGACGATGGCCGTTCCCGAACTTTTGTTTGCGAGCTTGCGTTGCACGGGCCATCTGCGTTGTGCGATTGCACACGCGCGCACGCGTGTCAGGCACCCCTCGGCCACAACCTTTCTAGGATCTTCGAGGCCAGGGGGAATGTGCGTTCGCCAGGAGTCCCGACAGGCGGTGCTGCCTTGACGTGGTGAGAGGTGGGTGTGGCCAGTTGAGGCGCGAAAGTAAAACAAATTCTCCAACGACCTCCCTCACCTCTCAAGCGTTGCTCGACGTTCTCGCGTGTTTCCTCGGCCCGCGCGGCCCCGTCCCACCCGTGAGCACGGGAGACAGCGCACCCAAGTCTCGCAGAATCCGCCATGGGGCAAACGACCGCCGGAGCGTGTGTTTGCAAAATTCCAAGACTCCCACATGGGGTCGGAGAAGATAAAGTCGGAGGACCGCGCCGCAACGCCGATGCATCGGCGAAGCGGCGCGATGTAGAACCCGATTTTCTTTGCGCCGACGTCGCCAATGAAGCGGCGATGTGGCGCGATCCTCCGCCCCCATCTGCTCGCAACCCATCTGTTTCGACCCCATCTGTCCTAAGGATCGAGACTCCTTCGGGAGCGCGGGGAGGTGGAAGGGGGCAGCGACGAATCGGGGAAACGGGCGGGCAAGCCAGCTGCAAGCAGCAGGGGGGCGGGAAAAGAAGGAGTGCGGGAGGGTGGGTGGGAGAGGAGGCAAGAGGAAGGAGGACGAGGCGCTGATGCCTTCGGCAAAGAAGCGAGGGGGGCGGAGGGAGGCGCGAGGGAAGCGAAGATGGAGGCCGCGCGATACGCGGTCGAGGTGCTCCCACCGCGACTTCTCTCGGGGAGGGCGGACGGGGGCAGCGGCGGGCGGAGGCGGGAGGGAAGGAGGGAGGGAGGGGGTTGGAGTCGGGGGGCGGGCGGGAGGCGGAAAGCGGAGGGCGGAGGAGGCGCGGAGGGAAGCGAGTTGCCGATGTTCCGGCTGCGGCACCGCGAGAGGAGCGGGCAGGGCCCCCGTCACGGCGCGGCCCGTGCCGCCAGGGCCTCAAGGCGCTGTCGTTGGCCGCGGGCGCCGCCCTGGCACGCCGCCCCGCTGTCCTCGCCGCTCTGCCACGGCGCCGGAGGGTGGGCAGGTCGGGGCCGGCGCGAGGCAGTCCACTGGACTCGGGTCGGGCGAAAGGGGGGGATTGGGAAAGGGGGGGTTACGAAATCTGCTGCACGCAGCTGGTTTCGGCCCCACCGAGGGGCCCATTCCTCGATACATGGCCGCTCCCGGCGCTGGGAGGCGCCGGGAAAATCAGCTACGTGAGCTGATTCTCAAACCCCCCCTTTGCTATCCCCCCCTTTCGCCCGACCCGATGGACGTATGAGAGTGACCTTTCACCGAAGTGACCTTTGGCTTATGATGATCAACCTACTTTGGCCTTGATCGCCAGAGAGAATGACGAGCACCAAGGAAGTGCCGAGACCGGAGGGTTTTCACGTGTCGGGCCCTCGGAGGCGATGCTCGTTCGACAGTGTTCCGATACCTTTTCTGGGTGCTCGACATGATTTCTGGGATGTGGTCCTTAAGTTCTTAAGCACGATCATAACCTTTGGTACGGGCCCATTGGGGCCCCCCGGTCGCCGAACGCGGTGCGGCAGTGGCGTCTTGCACGCTCGGGTTTGGTCCCCCCCCGGCCACCCAGAAAAGACGCACACCAGAGGTTACTCTCACCCATGGCCACTCTTGCGTATAGGCGGGGCAGGGGCGGCAATAGCCGAGGCTCGGATTCTCGGTACGGTCGAACTGGGTACGGAAAGAACGGGTACGATGCCCCCCACTCCTCTTCGCTCCTCTTCCTCCTCCTCCTCCTCCTCCTCCTCCTCCTCTTCCTCCTCCTGCTCCTCCTCCTCCTCCTCTCCTCCTCCTCCTCTCATCCTCCGCACAGCAGTTCCTGTTCCTTTTGAGTAGGGCTCGCGCTGTCCGCGCCGCCATGGACGTTGAACATTTGAGACAGAAGGGCGCCTGTCCAACAGCGGCCGCTGCCGGTTTGGGATAAAATAGGTATGTCGTTGAGCATCTTACCAAATATTCCGAAACTTTTTTTTGCGCCCAAAGATCTTCCAAAATCATCAGACACGTCCTAGATCGAAAGACGAACGTTGCATGAACATGAACTAGCAGTATTCCGCGCGGAATTCTCGGATATGCGCCGTGCCTCCTTGGCGGCGCCTCCTAAGCCGCCCTGGGCGCGCTCCGCGCGCCAGGGAGCAGGTCCAGCGCATATCCAAGAGATCAGCGCGGAGTTCCGAATGTCTATAGCTTTCCCATTTGTAGTCCCTCTGATTCGACACGTCCTGAAGCCAGGCGGAAATCGATTGCGCAATGACGGCTTGAGGACCCTTTGGTTTCATCGGGCAGGCCCAACCCGCTAGCGAGCAAAGGTCGTGGGGCTCTCGCATCGGCGCTGGACCCCGCTCCCAGGCACGCGGAGCGCGCAGGAGGCGCCGCCATTGGGGCAGGGCTCATTTCGATCCCTCCGATCGATTCCTCCGTTCCTCCGATTCCGATTCGATTCGACGTCGGATTCTGATGTGGGATTCGATCTCTCGCTGGAGGCCTACCAGCCTGCCGATCTCCGCCGATCTGACTTTTCCCGAGTCGGCTGCCGGCTCCCGCCGATCCGGTTCATTCCGATCGCCGACCCGACTCGTCGATCCGATTCTGGGCTCTCCTGGGGGGCGGGGCAGCACTGATCCCAAAAATCCATGCGGGGCTCCGAAAGTGTATGCATGTGCATGTGTTTGTCTCTCGATCCGGGACGTGTCGCCGTGCTTGTTTTTCGAGTCTAGCGACTTCTAGATTTGCCATTGTATGTTCAAGCAGTTGTCATGTTTCTCTATAGAGCGGGTCCCGGGGGACACCGGTCCCGAGTGTTGTCTCAGTTGTTCGGTTGACCTCCCTGGGCTCTCCTCGGACCACGTTGGGTGTCTGGAGACAAGTCAGGACGAGAGTCAGGAGGGGAAACCAGACACAGACACTAATATAGATGCCGACCCCCTATGAAACTAAGTTGGAACATGTGGGAAGTGGAGGGACAGACGAACTTCCACAAAGAGTGCAGGAATATACACGCCATCCTGGAAGCTGTGTCTACGTATGTGTGTCTCCCTGGGTGTCTTCAGAGAGGCGGGTCCTGAAGAGAGGGCGCAGTGGTCCAGCGGACCCGTGCCCCGCGGGACCCGCTTCCTTGAGAATGCCCATCGGACGTCGAGGGTGTGTATTGCTGGATGCCCTCTGGTGCAACGCTAGGGGGGATTGGCCCAGAGGGAAACGCCGATGCATCGCCGACGGGGCCTAAGAGCCCCCCAGCCAAGGGACGAGTGGATTCGCTATCGCCGATCGGCGATGCACCGCCGATTCCAAGTCGGTGTTCCCCGAGCCAGTCCCCCCCCCAACGTTCCCCGTCAGAGCTTGGCAGGCCTGGGATAAGGATCAATCCTCCCAGAGCGTTCCGAAACGCTGTCAGAGCCAATCAGGCCTGGGATGCCCATCGGTCGTTGAAAGCGTGTATGTTTTGATTCCCAGAATCCAGTCTACTTCAGGTGCCTTTGCGAGACGGCCGATGCGGCTCGATGTGGAGACCGACTGCGAAGGCATCACGGCCGGTGCCGCCGACCTTGAAGGGGGACGACGACGACAACAACGACGGCGGTGGCCTCTTGGGCCCTGTTGGACGGCCTCTTGGGGGATTTCTTAGGAAAGCCCATGGTCACTTGGAGCCGCCTTGGAGCGGATCTGAGGCCCCTTGGAGGCATGTAGGATAATATGCAGCACCCCTCAATAGCAGATACGAGTTAGGAGGGTGCATCCAGAGGCGGAGATCGGGACTTACCCGTGTGACAGTGGGCCCCACATGTTCAGGGCAAACTGTCAAAGGGCCCCCCTGGTTCCCGGTTGACAGTGATCGCCATTGTCAAATATGCATCAAGGCTACCCAGTTCCCCGTTTGATAGTGGGAGCCACTGTCCAATGGGCCCCAAGGCCACCCAGATTTCCGTGTGACAGTGGTCGTCACTGGCGAATGCCCTCCAGTTCCCCATGCGACAGTGGGCCCCACTGTCAAATGGGCCCCCAGGTCCCTGGCTGAATGGGCCCCGAGGGCAACCAGTGCCAGGTTTGACAGGGAGCTCCACTGTCTAATGTCCCCCGGTTCCTCGTTTCACAGTGGGCCCCACTGTCAAATGCCCCCCCGGTTGACTGGGCGCCACTGTCAAATGGGCCCCAATGTCACCCAGTACCCCACTGCCAAACGGCTCCCAGTTCCCGCTCGACAGAGGGAGCCACTGTCAAATAGGCCCCAATGCCACCCAGTTCCAGTTTTTACAGTGAGCTCCACTGTCAAATGCCCTCCAGTTCTTCGTTTGACATAGTGCCCCACTGTCAGATGGCCCCCAGGCCCCAGGCTGACATTGGGTGCCACTGTCGAATGGGCCCCACGGCCACCCTGGGAAGTCCCCGGGCCCCATAGGGAGCTCCACCGGAGACCCCAGTGGCAAAGTTCGCATGGCGGCCCCGCCCCATTTCGGCGCACCCCTCACACGCTTCGTGGCCCCATAGAGCCCCACCGAAGGCCCCAGCAGCAAAGTTGCATGGCGGCCCCGCCCGATTTCGCGCACCTATCACACGTTCGTGGCCCCATAGAGAGCTCCACCGAAGGCCCCAGCGGCAAAGTTCGCATGCCGGCCCCGCCCCATTTCGGCGCACACCTCACACGCTTCTTGGCCCCAGAGGGAGCTCCACTGAAGGCCTCAGTGGCAACGTTCGCATGGCGGCCCCACCCCATGTCGGCGCACCCCTCACACGTTTCGTGAACATATAAGGAGCTTCACCGGAGGACCAAGTGGCAACGTTCGCATGCTGGCCCCGCCCCATTTCGGCGCACCCCTCACTCGCTTCGTGGCCCCATAGGGAGATCCACCGAAGGCCCCAGTGGCACAGTTCGCATGGCGGCCCCGCCCCATTTCGGCGCACCCCTCACACGCTTCGTGGTCCCATAGGGAGCTCCACCGAAGGCCCCAGTGGCAAAGTTCGTGTGGCGGTCCCGCCCCATTTCGGCGCACCCATCAAGACCAAGGCCCCAGTGGCAAAGTTCTCATGGCGGCCCCGCCACATTTCGGCGCACCTCTCACACGCTTCGTGGCCCCATAGGGAGTTCCACCGAAGGCCCCAGTGGCAAAGTTCTCATGGCGGCCCCGCCACTCTTCGGCGCACCCCTCACACGCTTCGTGACCCCATAGGGAGCTCCACAGAAGGCCCCAGTGGCAAAATTTGAATTCCTTCCCAACCCCATGTCGGCGCACCCCTCAAACGCTTCTTGGCCATGTAAGGAGCTCCTTCGAAGGCCCCAGTGGCAAAGTTCGCATGGTGGCCCCGCCCCATGTCGGCGCATCCATCACACGTGCAGTGGCCCCAAAGGGAGCTCCACAGAAGGCCCCAGTGGCAAAGTTCGCATGGCGGCCCCGCCCCATTTCGGCGCACCGATCACACGTTTCGTGGCCCCACAGGGAGCTCCACCGAAGGCCCCACTGGCAGGGTTCGCATGGCGGCCCCGCCACATTTCGGCGCACCCCTCACGCGCTTCGTGGCCCCATAGGAAGCTCCACAGAAGGCACCAGTGGCAAAGTTCGCATGGCGGCCCCACCCCATGTCTGCGCACCTCTCACACGTTTCGTGGCCCCAAGTTCGCATGGCGGCCCCGCACCACTTCGGCGCACCCCTCACACGCTTCGTGGCCCCATGGGAAGCTCGCTCCACCAGAGGCCCCAGTGGCAAAGGTCGCATGGCGGCCCCGCCCCACTTCGGCGCACACCTCACACGCTTCGTGGCCCCCCATAGGGAGCTCCACAGAAGGCCCCAGTGGCACAGTTCGCATGGCGGCCCCACCTCATGTCGGTGCACCCCTCACACGCTTCGTGGCCATATACGGAGCTCCACTGGATGGCCCAGTGGCAAAGTTTGCGTGACGTCCCCGCCCCAGTTCGGCGCACCCATCACACGTTTCGTGGCCCCACAGGGAGATCCACCGAAGGCCCAAGTGGCAAAGTTTGGACGGCGGCCCCGCCCCACTTCGGCGCACCCCTCACACGCTTCGTGGCCCCACAGGGAGCTCCACGGAAGGCCCCAGTGGCAAAGGTTGCATTGCGGCCCCGCCCCACTTTGGCGCACCCCTCACACGCTTCGTGGCCCATAGAGAGCACCACAGAAGGCCCCAGTGGCACAATTTGCATTACTTCCCCACCCCATGCCGGCGCACCCCTCACACGCTTTGTGGCCATATACGGAGCTCCACTGGAGGACCCAGTGGCAAAGTTCGCATGGTGGTCCCGCCCCATGTCGGCACACCCATCACACGTGCAGTGGCCCCAAAGGATGCTCCACAGAAGGTCCCAGTGGCAAAGTTCGCATGGCGGCCCCGCCCCATTTCGGCGCACCGATTACACGTTTCGTGGCCCCACAGGGAGCTCCACCGAAGGCCCCACTGGCAGGGTTCGCATGGCGCCACCGCTCCATTTCGGCACACCTCTCACACGCTTCGTCGCCCCATAGGGAGCTCCACCGAAGGCCCCACTTGCAGGACATGGCGCCGCCGCGCCCATTTCGGCACACCTCTCGCGCGTTTCGTTACCCCACAGGGAGATCCACCGAAGGCGGGGCTCATAATTGCGGCACTCACCATTGCATATGGTTGGGCCCTTCGCCAGGGTAATTTTGTTGGAAGTGTTCAAGTCAGCTTTGCCAGGCCACACTATCCACCACCCTCGCCATTATCCGAAACTTGCCCACCCCGATCCTCGGCAGCTGCGCTATGCCGTCAGACACTAAGAGCTCGAGCGGGGGAGAACGTGGAGATGCTAGCCGAACTACGTTGGCTTCACTGCAAACAAACCTCGATGCCCTGGACGTGTTCTGGTATTGAACGCGAATCTGTCAACCCCTACCTAAACACATCGTACTGGCCGCGTAGTGCTCCCAATGGCAAGACGACCTTCCGTGCAACCTCTATCTCGGAACATCTCCTTTCGGGTATGCCATCCAATGCAAACGCTGTTTGGGGCACTGGCGACAGCCGACTAAAAGATTAAACACCGAGTCGGGGGAAGTTTGGGTTAGGTCGGGCATGTCCCCCTACAGGCGGTTTTTGATGAAAAACTAATCATTCCAAAACTATTCGAACGTGGTGAATTATAGTAAACATCGTCCCCAGATTGTGTTTTGACTATTTGTGACCATTCCCCCTGTAGAGGGACAGGCCCGACTTAAAGTCAGGGACAAGTACGGCCTGACATTGGCGCCGACCGCGGCATGCCCGAGTCGGCGGCACTCGAGAGCAACGCCCACCATGGAGAGTGGCGTCGACGGAAGGCAGGGCGTCCAAGAGTCATGGCCCAAGGCATGTGCGCGGACCAGGGGCCAGGGAGCGTATCGAGACAAGAAGAGGGGCCGTGGGATCTGGGGAGATATCGTGGCCCTGGCCACGATATCCAGCCCCCCTCTAGTCATCACCCCCCTCCCCTCTTGGCCGCTCCTGAGGAGGCCAGGGTCGAGTCGAGGGCAGCTGGGGACACGACTGGTCGGGAAGCTCGGCGTCGACCGAGGAACCGACGGCGTCGGCGACGTGCCGAGGGGCCCAGGGACGCGCAAATCCCAAGATTCCCAATATTTTTCAATATTTTCTGGATGTTCGTCTTCCCCCCACTTCCCATACTTTCCCATCTGTTCTTCGGGATCGACGATGGATTGTGTCTCTATGTTTTTCCCCCTCCTGAACATGGCCGCTCCAGAGAACCAACGCCGACGGTCCAGGACCGCATCGGGGACACTGCCGACCACATGCGTTGGCGCCGACCTGGGGCAAGCCTCGAGGGACCCAGTGAGAAACACTTCTTCAGTTCAGGCACTCTCTGGGAAACTCTGCTCACCACACACCTGTTGAACCCGCAGGTGGCCTACCCCAGCAATCACAGCTCCCATCTTCGGATGCCTCCTGGATGGGGTTCGAGCAGGTGGGGTCGGCGGCTCGCGCCGCATCGACGATGCATTGGCGATACATCGACGCTGCATCGGCGGCGGCGATGCGTCGGCGTCGTCGGCGCGGAGAACATCCACCGACCGTGTCGGCGTGTGCGAGAGGCTTTTCCGTTGGAATCGTCGTCGTCGCCGTCGCCGCTCCCCTCTCCTCTTTCCCTGGGCCCTCCTTCTCAAGCTCGCCACCTCAAGCGAAAGTGAGCAACGTCCTACTTGAGTGTCTTCCTTTTGATCATCCCTTCCCCGCAGGGTGCAGGGGGGGGATGTCCCGGGTCAGAATGCCATTCCCCCCGGGGTCCCGAATCCCAAAAATAGTTCAGTCGAAAAGAAGCCCAATCCCTTTGACCTGGGGGGGGTTCCCGGGTCAGAATGTCACTGTCCCCCCACCCCGGGTCCACGAAGCGTGTGAGGGGTGCGCCGAAATGTGGCCGGACCGCCATGCGAACTTTGCCACTGGGGCCTCCGGTGGAGCTCCCTAGAAATAGGACGGGGCCGCCATGCGAACTTTGCCACTGGGGCCTCGTGTGGAGCTCCCTCTGGGGCCACGAAGCGTTTGAGGGGTGCGCCGACATGGGGCGGGGCCGCCATGCAAACTTTGCCGCTGGGGCCTTCGGTGGAGCTCTCTATGGGGCCACGAAGCGTGTGAGGGGTGCGGCGACATGGGGCGGGGCCTTCATGCAAGCTTCGCCACTGGGGCCTTCGGTGGAGCTCCATATGGGGACACGAAGCGTGTGAGGGGTGCGCCGAAATGGGGCGGGGCCGCCATGCAACTTTGCCACTGGGGCCTTCTGTGGAGCTCCCTATGGGGCCACGGACCGTGTGAGGGGTGCGCCGACATGGGGCGGGGCCGCCATGCGAACTTGGCCACTGAGGCCTTCAGTGGAGCTCCCTCTGGGGCCACGAAGCGTGTGATGGGGTGCGCCGAAATGGGGCGGGGCCGGCATGCGAACTTTGCCGCTGGGGCCTTCTGTGGAGCTCCCTATGGGGCCACGGACCGTGTGAGGGGTGTGCCAACATGGGGCGGGGCCGCCATGCGACCTTTGCCCCTGGGGCCTTCGGTGGAGCTCCCTATGGGGCCACGAAGCGTGTGAGGGGTTCGCCGACATGGGGTCGGGCCGTCATGCGAACTTTGCCATTGGGGCCTTCGGTGGAGCTCCCTATGGGGTCACGAAGCGTGTGAGGGGTGCGCCGACATGGGGCGGGGCCGCCATGCGACCTTTGCCACTGGATCCTCCGGTGGAGCTTCTTATATGGCCACGAAGCGTTTGAGGGGTGCGCCGACATGGGGTGGGACCTTCATGCAAACTTTGCCACTGGGGCCTTCTGTGGAGCTCCCTATGGGGCCTCTGTCAGATTCGCAGTTGCCTCTTAAAGGCCTCTTGGCATGGGCCCCCCTTGGGCCCGCCTTTTGCTGGGCATCTCTGAGATCAAGCGGCAACAAACAAGTGGGGCGATTGGGCTCGCCCTTAGAATCTCGTAGCCCCCTCCGTAGAGTGCCTTTGGGTGCACTGCCGGCGGCGACGATGACGCTGCCGTACGAGAGCGTTCGGCACGTGTCCGCGGTCGCTAGTTGGTTGGTGTATTCAGCTTGAGCTGCTCGCCTGTCGCGAGGGAGCTTGATCAAGGGGAGCAGCATACATGAGGGGTGTATGAGGAGAAGACATACGACGAGAAGGGGAGGAGGAGGAAGAAGATAAAAAGGAGGAGCAGGAGGAGGTGGGAGGCAGGGCGATGTGGACCACGGACCACGGACAGGAGAAGGGGAAAGGAAGGGGAAGGAGGAACTGAAAGGAGGAGGAGGAGGAGGAGGAGGAGGAGGAGGAGGAGGGTCATGGAAGGGAGGAATAAAGGAAGAAAGGACGGCGGAAGCATGCGCGGACGGAGGATGGATACTCGGGATGAGGAGCAACGGGAGGACGGGGGGGAGGGAGGCGGAGGGCGGAAAGAGCGTCGTCGTCCTCCGCTTCCTCATCCTCGTCCTCCTCCTCCTCCTCGTCCTCATTCTCCTACTCGCCGTCCTCGTCGTCGTTCTCCTCGTCCTCGTCGAGGGCGAGGAGGGGGGGAGGACGGCGGGGCTGCCGGAACGCAGGTCGGCTGCGCTGTCTTCGCGGCGTACGGCGGCGCCGTGCGGAGAGGCGGTCAGGAGACCCACCCAGCCCGCGGCCCCGCGTCCTTTCGCCGCTGCAGTGAGGGGTTCAAGGACGTTTGCGGAGCTGGGGGGAGGAGGACGGAGGAGGAGGGAGGAGAGGCGGGCACGTCTGATTTTTGTTGTTTTCCGCCAGCCCGGCCGAGCCGTGTTCGAGGGAGCGATGAGAGAGCCACTGGAAAAACGAGGAGGAGGAGGAGGAGGAGGAGGAGGAGGAGGAGGAGGAGAAGGAGGAGGAGGGGGAGGGGGAGGACGAGGAGGTGGAGGAGGACGAGGGAGGCGGAGGAGGAAGGGAGGAGGGAGAGGAGGCGGAGGGAGGAGAGGAGGAGGAGGGGGGATGGGAGGAGGGAGGAGGAAAACGGGGCGGAGGATGAGGACGAGGAGGAGGATGAGGAGGAGGGGGAGTAGCAGGAGGTGGTGGAGGAGGAGGAGGAAGGAGAGGGAGGCGGATGTGGAGGCGGGTTGTTTTTCTTGCATCTGGTGAGGCTTGTACGCAGGACGCCCAGGCTGAGCAGGCTGATCATTGTGTTCTCTTCCCCGCCTGGCGTGGGAACATTTATTTCCGGTAGAAACGCTGCCACTCGGCTCAAGGTTGCCACCTCGGCTCTTTTCGCAATGTCCATGAAGGTTCCGAATAATACAGGAAGGCCCGATCTTTGTGTTGCGGATGTGATGTTGATTGAGGGCGGGGGGGGCGTTCCAATTGTTGAACAGACAGTCGGAAGCTACGGAGCTGATCGGCCGAGTTTCAAGAGCTGTCTAACTGAAGATACAGGTCGCTTAAGCGAGAAGACGCGCGCCCTGAAACAGATGGCTGAAGTTGGGACTTGAAAAGGGGGCGTGTAGGGTTCACCAGGTCACGGCGGACGGCTACGGCAGTTTTGGCCAGCGACAAGAGCATCACTAAAGACCGCCCCTCGATTTTGGCTTCGGTGGCTCATAGGTTTCAAGGCTTCTGGATGCCCCCTCCTTCCCCTGGAGACTTCACTCCCGCCCCCCGGCCTGATTCCTAGGGCGGCCGGCGCGCGGCTAGGGCGGCCGGCAGGCACTGCAAGGCTGGGGCGGCTGCCAGTGCGGATGCCCACGTCCCAGCGGCCCCTTTTGCGGGCCCGCCCGCCTTCGGGGGCGGCCGCGGAGACCCTTGGCGACCCAGTGGGGGATCATGATCGCAGACCGTGGTTCGCTTCAGGAAAAATGAGCGGGGGCGGCGGACACGGTGGGATCGTTCAGTGGCAGTGTTATGTGACTCTCTTGTGGGAGTTCAGCAAATATGTTGGGTCACTGTCCACCCGGGAAGCACTGGAGCTTTACAGTCGTCCTTGAGCACTTGCCAGATAGTAATGGCGCGCCTCGCGCGCCGCGGAGATCGCGCACCTCGACACCTCCGCTTGCGCTGAGCTATCAACGTCGCCATGTGCGCCCAAAGAGGCGTGGTCTCGGGCCGCCTTATCGCCGCCGCCTTTCTCTGGGTCAAGTCCATCGTGGGTCTTGGCTCCATGTGCGGGCTCCTGCGCTTTTATTGCAGCCTCTGCATTGACGGTGACAAATGGGTTAATGCTGCTGGGTGATACAGATTTGTAAGTTCTAGAGGGCGCGGCCCAGCTGGTGCGAGTGAAGAGCGATGATATTGGCGCTTCGCTGTCCAAGGGCGAGGCGGTCCTTTGGGTCTCGTACCGCGCCCTAGGTCAGGGCATTCAAAAAAGACGTCGCGGCGTGCCCTTCAATGGCCCGATTATTCCGTTCCGCATTTCAGAATCAATTTTTTTGGCCGACGACCCCCTTAGGCATCGCGGCAGAGACGCGAAGGCCAAGAATAAACGAAGTGTTGCCGCCATGCGCGCGCGGCGCCTAGGTCAGCAAGTTCGGAGCATCTGGGCGGTCGTTTTTTTCCTGCCTGCGGCTTCGGAGGTGGCTGAAGCTCTTGGCGCGTCGAATTTGGCGCTGCTCGGGCTCGGGGGGCCCTTCGCTTCCGCGTCGAAGCCCTCGGTGAGGGATCGGCGCCGTTCGATGTCGGGGCGTGATTTGACCCGGGCTTTTCCGGGCTGCGCCGATCGTTCGGCGGCGCAGCGGAGATCGGGGCGCCCGCTGGGGAGCCCATTCTTCGACCCTCGGTTTACTTATAGTTGTGTGTGTATATAATATATATAAATAATGTGTATATATATATATATATATATATATATATATATTAATGCAGAGTGCCAGGGACTGGGGCTCGATTTTTAGCGGGACGCTTCGAGTCCGAAAAAGCATTTCGGGCGAGGCATCGGCCGCGCGGAAATCGCAGGCGAGATTGGGTTGGCGCAGGAAAGATGGGCGTGTTGTTGGGGGCCGGGGGCGCGAGGCGCCCCAGACCTTGCAGGCGCCTGCCATGCTCGGGCCATTCTCCCAGATGCTCCACTTCCCCTACGCAATGGGGCGCAGATAGCAAAAATGGGGAGCAGCCCATTTGCCGGCGCCGGCTTCAAAAATGGGGCCCCGCGGCGCGCGTTGATCATGAAGGTCGCCACCCATGCGTGCTTTCATCGCGCTCCATTTGTAGGGGGCGATCGCTACCGGTTTTCAAACATCCCAGACAAACGCTAGACTCTATAAGGTTGGCGTTTGTCTGGAATTTATCGCTTGTCTGTCGTGTGTCTGGCGTTCGTCCGGCGTTTTCCTGGCATTCTTTGCCGAATCATCGAGGCGACGGGCGCGCCGAGGCGCTGCGAGGCGGCGTCGCGCGCGAGGGGCGCGCGCGACTATGGTTAAAGAGCAACGCGGGGCGGGCGGCAGCGATATCGGTAGTGAGTCGGCCCGACAACGACAGAGATAATGATGCCAACTAGCCTGATATCGATACTGGGATCATACGTGGCTTCGGTTGTGGCCGCGCAATCTGTCTCTGGCGATTTCGAAGCATGCGCGGACGCTTCTTGCTGGCGCTCCAGCGATGTCATGCTATGATATGCTGG
>CAUYUJ010006846.1:35104-50723 GCA_963575745.1 Prorocentrum cordatum
CGCACGCGCACGCGCACGCCCACGCACACGCACACGCACACGCACACGCACACGCACACGCACACGCACACGCACACGCACACGCTCACGCACACGCACACGCTCACGCACACGCACACGCACACGCACACGCACACGCACACGCACACGCACACGCACACGCACACGCACACGCACACGCACACGCACACGCACACGCACACGCACACGCACACGCACACGCACACGCACACGCACACGCACACGCACACGCACACGCACACGCACACGCACACGCACACGCACACGCACACGCACACGCACACGCACACGCACACGCACACGCGCACGCGCACGCGCACGCACGCACGCACTCGCGGCGAGTGCCGACAAATCGATGCATCCCTCGATCGGTGCGCCTGTCTGCCTTTTGCGTCGGGTCCACGCGGCGCCCCGCGGGTGCCCCAAGTGCTGCAGAGAAGACCCGAACTTGCCGTCGCTGGCGCGGGCGGGCAGCCCGGCCGAGGAACTCGCGGTCATTTTGGAACATTTGCGGCGCATCAGTGGCAGCGGCATCAGATTGCGCCAGGCCAGCGTTCTACGCCGACGCAGGGGGATGATAATGAGGAGGAGGAAGAGGAGGACGAGGGAGGTAGGAGAGAGGGTGGGGAGGTAGGAGGGCGATGAGACAGGTGGGAGGAGGTGGAGGCGGCGGGGGGGGGGCCAGCCTAGGTTATTTCGGTGTTGACGTCGGGAAGACGCACGGCAGACGCCGGGCAATGCGCAGGCGAAGGCCTGATGGCCTTTCGCCAAACTGTTGCCCGACGTCTGCGGGGCGTCTGCTTGGCGTCAGCTCGGCGCGGCCATGGGGCATGCGAGTGAAAAGACGTTCCGCAGGCTGCGTCGGACGGCTCGCCCGCGGAGCTGGATGCCATCAGCCATTACTTGCGTCTGATGGGCCAGCGATCGGTTTCCACTCTGGCGGCGCTACTGGAACGGAGGAGCTGATGAGGGCGAGCCGGGGGCGGCGGAATGGCGAATGCGACGATGGGGATTGGGGGGGGGGCGAGGGCGAAGGGGGCGACGAGGGGGGGGGGGGGGCGCGCGGGCCACGGGGCAAGGGTTAGGGGGGGGATGATGAACATAATGGGGATGCGAGGGGGAGAGGTTGCACGTTTGAGGGTCGGCCACCGCCGATGATCTGGAGCGGGCGTCGTCGACGCCCCGCCGATGCGGACCGGGGCGCGCGCTGCGACCGCGACTCGGACGGCCCGCGCCTTGAGGACGCCCGGGCCGCTTCGCCTAAGTACGGGGCGCACGTCCGCGATGCGTTTGCCTTCGAGTAGATGGCGCGCGCGTCGACGTCAGCCAGGCGCCCTTCGGGCGACTGTGGCCCCTTTCTTTTGCAGGAGCTTTTGAAGCGGAATCCAAGCGCCTGCCGAACGTCAGACAGACGATTGACAGATGCCGGGCAAACGCGTGTCGAACGTTTGCTTTGCGTTTGTAAGTCGTTTGCCTGGCGCATGCGCGGCGTTTGCGCGGCGTCTGATTTGCCCGGGGGTGACGGGCAGCGGCGACGAGTGTAACTTCGAGTGCGCGGACAAGCACGTCAAGCACGGCAAGCACGGAAGCGCGACAAGCACGAGCACGTCTTCAAGCACGGCAAAGACGACATTCAGCACGACAAGCAGCACGTCAAGCAGCGCGACAAGCAGCACGACAAGCAGCGCGACACTTAGCGCGACAAGCAGCACGACAAGACGCACGTCAAGCAGCACGACAAGCAGCGCAGCATTCCCGCCGCGGACGACGATCGCGGCTCTGACGAGGGCGGGGGGCCGCAGGAGGTCGCTTCCGACGAGGGCGGGCAGGGGGTCAGCTCGGGCGACGAGCGCGCCAAGGCCCGCGCGGGGGATGTGCGATCATCCCTTTTCTTCCGCCCCCCCCCCCCCCTGCGCGCCCCCTCCTCTCCCCCTTCGCACCGTGCCGCGAATGCCCCTCTCAGCCCCAGCTTTTTGGGGGTTCCGAAGGTGTACGCATGCACGTATATATATAATGGATGCATGTGTGTATATATATAAGGTATATATATATATATGTACACATATATTCATAGTTAGATCGAGCTTTCTCGCTCCAATCAATCCTCCAGTTCCTCCCTCCGAGCTTCCCGCGGCGTTCGCAGCGCGGCGCCCTCGCCGACTCGCCGCCCCCTGCCCCTCCGCGCTTCCATCCCGTCGTCATCCTCGGCATCCCTCCTCCATCCTACGCGCTTTGCGCTCGTTGGCCTCTGTCGGGCGGCAGTCGGTCCACAGGGGTGTGCGCGTGTGCGCGTGTGCGCGTGCGTGGGGGGTGGGGGGTGGGGGGGGGGGGGGGGGGGGGGGCGAGGATCTCGCGGCAACAGCGAGCTGGGCGCGAAGGCGGTGGTTATGCGTCGTGGGCCGCTTGACGGCCCCTGTTTAGCGCGTCGCGAAAGGCGCCTCGAGCGCCGCGCGTCGCGCCTCGCTGCATCCTGCTCCGAGGTTTGGTTCGAAGGGCGTGCGAGGAGAGCGCGGCGGCAGATCTGGCGAAGTCGGCGCGAAGTTACGTCGCGACGCATGTTCGGTGCTTGGGGGCGCGCATGGCGCGAACATGCAGGGGCCTTGGGCTGGCGCAGGCAACCCGTGCTCCCCGCCATTCGAAGCCAGTTCGGCTCGAAGCGTCATCTTGCCGAGGCGCGTCGCGGCGCTCGCCCCGCGGTCAGCCCGCGCGCGGCGGCGGGCCCCAATGAACGCAGCGAGGTTTGCAACGAACGCTGGTTCTGCCCGCGTCGCTTCAAGAAGATCCAGTCTCCCCGCAATGAGCTCTTATGGTCGCTCGCGCTCAATGCGTTGCCCGTCTTGGCGTTGTGCGAGCCAGGCCAGCCCCGCGACCTCGTCGCCCTGGGCGCGAACCACGACGCTGGCGACATCGGGCGAGCGGCGTCGGCGGTAGGCCCGTGCGCGACAGTGGATTTAGCCGATGGGCCGTGCTTCAACGTTCGCCGCCTGCGTGGCTTCGAGAACATCTTGCGCTCGCGCATGCGCGCGCGCCCAGGTGGCGCGGCGTGGGCGCGCCCAGATGTCCGCGCGTGGTTGCCGAGAGATCGCCCGCGCAAGCCCCTGTCGCCATGCGACGGCGCCGACGCGGTGAACGCTTAGACCAAGGGCGCCAACAACGAATTGCAGTCGCGGCGCCTCCTGACAGTGATCACGTGGCGTGGCTTCACAAGGTGGGGGCACCATCGCTAGACACTAAACAATGTCCTCCGACCTCCCCCGTCCTACGTCCTCCTCCGTCTCCTCCTCCCCCCGCGCTCCCTCCTTCCCAATCCCCTCCCGCCGCCGCCCCCCAGTTCCTCGCGCATCCACCGCTCCTCCTCACTGCGCCCTCTCACCTTGCGACGTCGCCAGTTATCATCCACAACGTCCTAAGCAATCTCCGTCCCATCGCCCTTCCCGCCGTCGTTCCGACGTTCGCCCCGCGCGGCGGCCTTGGGGGCGCCCACGGCGATTCTGCTAGATAAATGTGCACCCTGCCCCCACTAACGGATTCATTGAAATTGCCGCGCGTGGCCGGGCGGTAGTTTCAGAGGCGCGCGTCGCGCGGCAACGCCATCCCCTGAGCGCGACGTGGCAATATCCCATGGTCGCCAGGGCCGCGGCCCTCGCCATCTCGTTTCGGACCGCGGCTTGGGCCCAGATCCCGCGCGCGCCCCATCTGGGGCAGGTCGCCACTGCGCACGGCGATGCCCCATTTCGCGAACTGGAGGGGCCAGCACGGGGGTGGGCAAATTTATGCGTTTCCGTTCGTGCAGGGGGGGGGCAGAGACGGCGGCGGCGGAGGCAAAGCTCGCGAGCACCTCTCCGTCGCGCGTCGGCCTCCTCCAACCCCGACCCTGCCCCCGCGAACGAGGGCGCGCCACCCCTGCCCCGCCCCGTAGGCGAAAAAACGCGACCTTGGCTTCTCGGCGGGCATTTCGAACTCATCGGCGATATGATTCGGGGCCTCTTGAAAGCGCACTGGCGCCAGACATCCACGCATTCGTTCATGATGGTCCCCGGGCAATCAATCGAAGCGCTGGACAGCGACATTTCCAAGGCCAGCGACGACGCCGACAGTCCCCCTGCGAAACGGCGCAGGATGTCACGGAAGACAACCCCTTCGCCATCTCCACATCTGGCAGGGTCGCCATCACCATCAGCGAAATCGCAGCAGCAGTCATCGCCAGCCACGCCGACGCCAGCGGCACCACCTGCCGTCATCCCCAGCAGCGCCATCGACATCAGGGTAATCAGAAGCCACGACACTCCCAGGAGATAACGGAACGCAGCAGGCAGATGCATTGGCAGCGGCAAGTGCGTTGACACAGGCAAGCAGCTCGGCATGTCGCCCGTCAGCGGCCCCCACTTCGATGCCAGTCGGAGTCTAGACGTCAATGGATCGGCTTCGCCAGGCGAGCGCAGCAGAACAGGCCGGCGACAGTGGGGAGCTCTTAGACGACATCGCCTCGCGATTTCGTCGTGGCTGAAATCTGAGCGCGCCTGAGAGCTGGGTTGCGGCGCTAGCTTACGTGCGCGCGCATTCTATTGTATGCAATGGGTTTCGAGTTATGCTAGGCACGAGAGCTATGCGTTGTGGAAGCGTTCTGCAGGTCAATGCGCAGCGTCCGCAGACCATTGCAATATATGCGCCGACGTCGGGTTATCATTGTCCCCCCCCCCCCTCCAGGATGAAGCAGGACGAGGTGGTAGAATCGGCGACGCACGGTCGGGGGGCGACCAGGATGCACGAAGCGCGGTGGCGAGGGGAGAGGGACGTGCGAGGAGGAAGGGTGCGGGGGATATTGGGTCAGGGGGATGGCGGTGACAAGGTGACTGGAATTTCCAGCCTGGCCAAGTCGGAGCATGGTTTCAGTCGCGCGTCTACAGATGCAGGTGCGTATAGGTGGCATCTGGACCCACATGAGCATCTCAAATACATCGGAAGGACTAGGGGATGGAGGATGCGCCTGGCTCAACAATATCATAGTCATGCTCAGTTATTCAACTCACACGTACCCATGTGGCACCATCGCGGATATCGGCCCCGTCCGATGCCGTCCTCCTGCTCGTTAGTTCGGATGTCGTGTTAATCGAACTCAATGTTCTCGCGGCGTTTTGCTTAGTTTACCATCGCACTCCACCGCGCACCCCCTCCCCGCCCTCTGCGTCTCACCTACAGCAACCCCTGCGCGATCGCACCCGCGATGTCCCCGATGCGGACCCTCTCGCGCGTCGCGGAAGGAATGCCAGCTGATGCATGTGCAATGTCCCACATCCACTGTCGACGCGTCGGCGCGAGCGTGCGATGCGTTTCTCGTTTTGTGATGGGGTCGCGCTTGTGCCGTGTCTTTCTCTCGACTAGCCCCCCCCGTTCCGGCCCAATCCTTGCGCCCGCTTGCGCGAGGCCTTGTGCAAGCGGTTGATCCCCCCCAGGAAGTGCAACAGCCGCGACGAGGCCAGCCCCGAGGCCAGCGCCATCGGCGAGTTCCAGGACAGCCCGGAATCGGACCTCCTGATGGCCGCCAAGGTTTTCCCTGCCGCGCCGACGACGAAGCAGAAATTGGAGGCGCGTTCTGGTCAGGTGTAAGATCTCAGCACCACGTAAGCATGCGATTGGAAACCCATCGCGCCAGCAATTGGCCATGCTCCCTGGAGTTCCTGGCGCGCCAGAGGTTGCCGAGCGCCGATCCAGTTACCATCGACGGGCGTCGCATAGCATGTTTACGTGGATCGTGGCGTTGTTTTAGCATGTGTTTCCACTGGGGGCATGGCGCACATACAAATGCGTCTAAGACAATATCAGGCGACACATGACGAGTTGGGGCCGCCAGGAACCAGGATGCAGGGTTGCCCAGTGACGGCAGTCGATCCGAACAAGTCGGCCCGTAAATCTTTCGATGGGTAATTTCAGAAACAGCATCATGCCAAAGGCTGAAAACGAGAAGGCGCGAGCTGGACTTGTGACTGATGCCCCGACCAAGCAGCCCAAGAAGACCATCAAACCGAGCCCGCAGCCCAAGAAGCCCGCGGTGACCCCGCAGCCCAAAGACAGTCAGAAGAGTCCCGAGGCCCTCAAGACCCCAGCTAAATCTCATACTGGACAAGCGTCGCCAAAAGGTTATTCGATCACGTTGCCTCGCCGCGCCACCCACCCTCTGCATGGAGAGCTGCATGCAGTCTATGACGCCGATAAGTTCGATTGTTTGTTCAAGCCATATGATTCGGGGCCGAAGAAGATGCTTATGATCGAGGTTCACAGCCAGAAATGCAAGCACCACCAGTGCGCGCTTCGTGAGATCATGCTCAGGAGTTGGGCGAGGAGTTTGAGCAAGGATGCCCCAGTTGCGCATCGTGATTCGCTCCTTGAGTAGAGGTGCCACCTCGTAATTTCTGGGGCGCGCAGATCTGTAAAGTATGTGCCAGCAGGCGCGCCGCATTGCATGCCCAGCGTTGATTATACACGTTTGCTCGGGCTGTGGAGCGACATTGTAAGTTAAGGGGGTGTGCGATGACAGGATGCTCCGTTCCACGACCAGTTAGGGGTGCGCAAGATCACAGGACCGTCACGACCGATGGGTTCGAGCAGCTTGATCTGTGAGGGGGTAGCTCGCATGGCGTAGCTCGGCAAGGTCACCCGCTGGTGCGCGATCGTGCTATGCATGTTGAATGATGTCAGCTCCGTGGATGCACGCCGTCCAGGGTCTCCAAGGCATGAGTTGGTTGTTCGTTCGTTCACTCGCTTTCCTATGTCACCCCGCCCGCTAGGGCGAGGAAGGCGCGGGGGGAATATAAACTGACAACAGAAGCGACGGGGGCGTTGCCACCCACGCGTTACCTTGCTAAGCCGATCGTTCGCCCACCATCCGTCCGCACTTCTCTTTGCACCGTTGCGCCGCTCATTCAATTGATCCGAATGGGGCGCGTGGTTCCGACATGGTGATGCGTTGAGGCTCGGTCGCCCCGGGTGCTATAGGGTTGTAGTGTCTCCCGTCTTCCCCCCTCGCCTCGTCTTTATCTCCCTTGGCGCGTCGCCGACCGACGCCTGTGCCCCTTGCGCCCGCGCCCCCGACGTTTGCCTCTCGCCAAGAGCCGCCCTGCCGACGGTCGCGCGGCCGAGCGATGGGGGGGGGGGGGCAGGGGGGGGGGTGAAAGTGAGGAGGCGACGGGCGATGAGGAGGACGAGGAGGAACATTGGAAGGACTATTGTTAGGGGGTAATTCCCAGCACGGAACACAGCACGCAACGCAGGGAGGATGACGAACATAACGAGGGCAAAGATGAGTACGCGCCAATGCAACATCACAGAGCAAGGAGCACATGGCACGCAACACACTATCGCAACATAGTTCGGTTGTTACGCAGACACATATTGGCGCACGAGGTTCAACAACACCAGTAATAATACAGCCATGATGCGAAACAGCCGCGAACCCTCTCGTGGTTCTCGTGTTCAACTTGCCATTGGAAAGCACGTCGCGCGGCAAACTCGTTTTTGTTTTTTGGTGCAACTCCTGAATCCCAAATCGCTCCTTTTCCCGGGGCAAGCATGTGCCAGGTTTAATTTTCAGAATTCTGGGAAAACCTGATCTGGAATTCATCAATCGTTTATCAATCGTGTGTCTGGGATTTGTGTGGCATTTGATAAACTCTGGAATGTGTTTGGAATGTGTCTGGGATTTCATATTCCAGACGCATTCCTGACAAACGATTGACAAACGATTGATCAGTTCCAGATCCATGAAAACCGCGAATTCATAGCGCGCGTGTCGGTTCAGTGTTCTGGATGTGCGCCTTGTGAACGAGCGCGCGCGAGGGCGTGCAATTGTGCGTCGTGTAGCGCCCGCCAAATGGCACACTCGCACGCAACAGTATACAATGGAACGCGCACTCGTTGGTAATTGCAACCTTCAGGATGCACCGTGCCGCGTGAACGTCTGATGGTTTTCGAACTCGCGCGCGTTGTATTGGCGCGCTCCCCTGTCTGCGTTGCGTTGCACGTTGTTATGGGGCGCCATTGCGGGTGCGCGTTTGCGTTGCGTTGCGTCGGTGGTGGGGCAACGCGCCGCGTGGACAATTCGCGTTGCGTTGCACATGTCTCGCATGCTGTGCTTGCTCTGGTGAACCTGCGGTCCAAGAGCCACCCAGGGCGTGCTTGCCTCATCGCTTGGTGCGCTATTGCTCGCGTGCCCGGCTGCGATCGGACTGCGCTGCCACCTCCACGGGATGGCCCCGAGGAGGATGATCGACCATAAGTTGAAGGTCCCCCTGAGGCGACCTGCTACAGCATGTAGGGATTGCACGTTCATCGTGCCGCACTCCTCGAAGGGGACCGCCGGGGGGGGGGTCTGCTCGGCTTTGGACGGCGACCATTGTTAGATAGGCTTTCTGCGTTTAGAGGTGGCGCCATGTTCAGGATATGGTGGGGGAGGCATGTGATGGGCATGATGAGCCAGACCACCTGGGCGATCCCGGAGACGGGTGGAGGTTATAGTGAGAAAGAGAGAGAGAGAGAGAGAGAGAGAGAGAGAGAGAGAGAGAGAGAGAGAGAGAAAGAGAGAGAAAGAGAAAGAGAAAGAGAAAGAGATAGAGAAAGAGAAGAGAGAGAGAGAGAGGAGAGAGAGAGAGAGAGAGAGAGTGAGAGAGAGAGAGAGAGAAGATGAGAGAGAGGAGAGAGGAGAGAAAGACGAGAGAGAGAGAGAGATGAGAAGAGAGAGAGGAGATGGCGACAGATGCGTTTTGGAGAAGGGGGAGCGGGGGAGGAGGGGGGATGTGACAATGACGAGATGGAATGGTTCGAGTAGGTGGAGCGGGGGGGCGCGTTGCCCCAGGAAAGAGCAGGCCAGGCGGTGGCCTGTGCATTGGAAGATCGATGTGCGCTCGCGATCTACATGGCGATTATTTTTCCAGGGGGGGGGGGGGGCGCGTCGAAGCGCAACTCTGAATCCCCGATCGCTGAGATTCGTTTGCGCGTATATTTGTGAGCTGCCACTGGCCGCGTGTCCTCGATAGGGATGGCGTCAGTTATCTCCTGTGATGAGGCGGCGAGAAGGCGAGGGGGTGGGTGGGTGGGGGGGGGGGGCGACACCGCGCCGGGAGCCCAGAACGGTGGCAGGGATGGGCCACGAACGACGACAGCTTTCAAAATGTGGCCCTAGCGGACTCGGGGATTGTTGTTTTTACCATCGCGGCCGCCTTCCTGAGCGGCCCCCCCCCCCACAACCCGCCCCCCCCCCACCCCCCCCCCCCCCCCCCCCCCCGCACCCCCCCCCCCCCCTCACGGCTCCCCACCCCCCCATCCCCTTCAGGTTCCCAGCCCCTCTCCTTCTTTCCCCCCCCTATCCTGCCTTCATTGTTCGTCGACGTCAAGCGCGCCCCCCAGCAAGCGCGGCAGCGCGGACGACCCCGACCATATCAGCGCGGTCTTCGACCACTCGGAGATAACCAAGCTTCACGGCTGCTTCGGGGCGCCCAGGAAGAAGAACGAGGACGCCCTGCAGGCGTTCGCTACGGCCGAGAAGGCCGCGCCAGGCGCCAAGACGTTGTCGGAGCAGAAGTTGCTCGGGGCGTGGCTGAGGAGCGACCTCAGTTAGCGCTTCCCACGCTCAATTATGATCCTCCGCCCCCCCCCATCCCCCCGCTTCCTGAACTCCGCCCCAAGTCCCCCGCCCCCGCCCCGCCCCCCCCCCGCCGCTGCGCTCCCTCTCATCGTCCTCGCCCTCATCTTCCACGCCCAATGCGCGTTGCCTGCGCGCGTGGCCCTGGGGTGTCCGTCAGGCTGTTCCCGATTTAGGCTCGAGAGGTCGTGGTTTCGTCTGTCGCCGCCCAGCCATGGCCCAAACGTGGAGTCGACGTTCTGGGAGGCGGCAGCGACGATCGGCTTCTCTGAGAAGGCGGCGCAAACCAACGCGCGGAAGAGCAGGGAACAGTTCGAGGACAAGCGCGGGGGGAGGAGGCCGAAGAGTTGATTTCCGACAAATTGCTTTCTGCGATTAGGCTGCGTTGGCGCTGTTTCGTCTCGAGGGGCGCGGCGGCGATGCGACCGATCGACGCGCGCTTGCTAAAGCGCCTATTGACAGTCGCATTACAACCGTGCTCGCCCGAACCCGATTCGCGCACGATCGGCGAATGGCGCGACAGTCGGCGGCGACAACGACGGCGACGGTGGCGGCCCCGATGGCGACAGCAACGGTTTTGTCGTCGGCGCCGGCCTCACTTTCGACGGTCGGTGGACAAGCCGTCTGCGGTCGGCAGTCGGTTGGCGCTGGTCCGTCATCTGTCGGCCGCTAGTCAGGCGACGAATGCGCGGAGGGGTCGGGGCTTGCGCGCAAAAACGCGGCAGCCAGGCGAGGAAGCGCCCGATGAACCCGAAGCGCAACCAGTGGCTGGACACGGAGGGCGCCATGGAGACAGAGATGGGCCGCAAGCGGGAGAACACCGCCAGGGGGAGCAAGGCCGTGACCAAAGAGGAGTTCGGCGAGCTCAACAACGCGATCGGCCTGGCCAAGTTTTTGCCAGACGCCCGCGCAGGACATCAATTTTGTTATCGCGCGCCTTCCCCTCATCCGCCTCTTCCTCCTCCAGTTCCTCTTCCGCTTCCTCCTCCTCCACCTCCTCGTCGCCCTCGTCCGCTCGCCATCCCTCCTCCTCCTCCACCGCCGTCGTCCTATTCTTCCTCCTCCTCCCCCCCTTCCCCCTCTTCCACCTCCTTCCACCTTCCCCGCCGTCGTCGTCCTCATCGATGCTCCTCCGCCCCCCGCCCGCCTCTTGGCCATCGATGCCGTCGGCGCCGCCGCCGCCTTGCGTCGTCAATTCGCGGAGGCCGCCGCTGTCCTGCGTCGGTGCCGACGTCGTCGGCGCCGCCGTCGCCTTGCGTCTGTCAGTCGTCTTCGTCGGCGCCGCCGTCGTGAATTTCACAAAAATGCGCTTCGAGCTGACCTGGGGAACATGGGCCTGGAGTCGCCCAGCGATGCTGGCACTGACGATGCGCCGCTGGTCGCGGCCGAGCCGAAGCGCGGCGCCGCTCGCGGGGGTCGCGGGCGTCGCTTTCGCAGCGGCGCCGGGAAGCAGGGGGCGGCTGCCGCGCGGGCTGCCACCAAGGGCTAGGAGGACAAGGCGACGATGGGATGAATGGGGCGACGATTGACACCGAACCGAACTCATTCGCAAATGGGGCGGTGTCATGTAGGCCAAAATGCGAATGACAAATGGATGGGGGGTGACAGGCGAAGTTGCCACAGGACTGGCAAACTGATGGGGGGGGGCGAGGCGAGGAAGGTAAACTGGATGGAGGGGTGGGGGCGTGTATGGCGACGACCGAACCGACGCAAACCAGACGACCGAGTCGAGCCGGAACAAACATATTCGAATCGAGTCGAATCGGGCCATACCGAATGGGAGCAAACCATATCGAACCGAACCGGGCCGATCCCTGCCCACCCAGGCCGGCGACATGTCCAAGTCGAAATCGAAGACAATTGGCTAGATCAAAGCGGCCCTCGACCTTGACAAGCACAACTGCTTTGACATCGAGTCGGAGACCCATGGCTTCGCGCTGGCGTTCGAAGCGGCGAAACTAGCTCGCGCCCTTGCTGGCGTGATGCACAGTGTCGCATCGCATGCCCAATGTGACTGTGCGCCAACGTTACACACCCCTGGAACGTATCGGGTTCGCCCCCATCCCTCATCCACCCCCGCCGAACTGCTGCAAAATGCGGGACAAACAGTGTTTGGTTGGGGAGGTGGGGCGGGCGATGGGGATGGAACGTGCGCGCGCGTTTATATATATATATATATATATATATATATATATATATACATATACATATACATATGTGTACAGACATACACATACATAAACATATATATACACATGTATATATATATATAGAGATTCACATGCATGCGTCTTTGCGCAGACGCCCGTGCACGGGCGCGCGCGCAGGAGGAGGGGGGCGCAGTGATCGGCGGCACGGAGGGTGGTGGGGCGGCATGGAGGACGATGGGATTAGGGGGGCGGCGTGGAGGGCGATAGCGAGGACGAGGAGGGGAAGGGTTCGGAGAAGGATGAAGAGGGCGAGGAAGGCACGCACGCAACTCCCCTCCCGCAGCCAGGCGATCACCCCGCTCGACGTGTTCGGCGATAGGAAGGAGCTCGCTACAGCGAAGCAGGTCGCATGTTTTTGTCCTCCTCCTACTCCCCCCACTCCTCTTTCCCCTCCCTCCCCCCCCCCCCCTGTCTTCTTCTTTCCCCCCCCCCCCATCCCCTTCGTTTCTCCTTCCTCCGCTCTCCCCCCCTCCTCCCCCTCATCATCAGCTAGCGCTACTTGCGTCGCCCACGCGGCTTTTTGCATATCCTGCCGGCGTTCGTCGCCCCGCGGGCACTCTCCAATCGGCGCCGGCACCCCCCTCCTCCGCCCCATCTTCTTCCTCCTGGGCCCCCCCTGCCCTGCGCACGCGCCCCCCCCCCCTCCCCCCCCCCCCACCCCGCCCCACCCCGCCCCCCCCCTCCCCCTCGTCCTCCTGCAGGGCCACTGCCACCCACTGCGCCTTCCCCTCAAGCTGCTGATGCTGCTGACCCCCCCCCGCCCCCCCCCCTATCCTCGTTCAGATCTTCCTCCGCCAGCATGAACAGGTGCCGGCCGCTTTTGGCTAGGTGCATCGTGCTCTGGATGGCGGCAATTACCTGCCTTGGCAGACTCGAGCCTCGTTGTTCCTTGCTTATGTTTCGCGTTCTCTGTCGATCCACAGGCGCCCCAGGCGTCGCGCGCCAGCCCGGGCAAGCTCCAGGGCGCCATCATGGAGGGCGGCGCGAAATTCAAGCCGACCTGGGATCTTGGTGGAGGCCCGCCAGACCATGCAGCAGGCCAAGGCGTCGCCGTTGACTGTGACTGGCGCTTGCTGAGTACCTTCGTTTGCCACGCCTATTTGTTCGCCGTCGTGCCGCGTGATCCGCGGCGCAGTTGTTCTGCGTCGACCCCCAGGGCGCCCGGGGACCTCGGGCTGGAAATTTAAACGAGCCGAGCCATCCAACCTGGCCGTCGAAGCGCCCAGGGGTTGACACTAGTATCTCATGCCCAACCCCCCAACCTGCGGCGCGAGAAGGCGCGCGCCCCTGCCGTGCCATTCGGCCGAGGCGTGGCTTCCTCGGCGCGCATCGCTTGGACCTCGGGGGCCTTGGGGCGCGCGCGGCAGCGCGCGCGAAACGGGCGCTCTTAACCTCGCTCCAGCGCCGCGCAGCTCACGTTCGCAAAACCAGTGACGTCTGCAAGTTACGCCCACGCGAATCAAGAACATCATGCATTGGCCAGTCGCGCCCAGCGCGAACTCCTGGAGGTTTGAAGCCATTGTTTGCCCGAGGGCGTGGCGGCGAGCTGCCAAGCGTCGCCTCGATCCGCCCGCTCACCAGACCGATTCGTCTGACTCGGCATGCGGCGCGGATGTCAGCGGCGATTCCGACGCTGGCCGTGAAGCGCACGAGCGCAGTGCTGTTTCTTTTCTCTTCTCGCCCTGCTCAAAGACTGGGCGCGGGGGCGGCTCTACGGCGCCGGCGTGCATCGGCATTGTCTGGCATCTTACCGCGGCGGGATGGCACATGTCAAAGAAATTTCGGACATCGCGTCAGTGGGCGCGCGGGGGGGCGACCTCAGAACCGTCGCAGGGTCATGGCCAGGAAGTGCTTGAAGAACCTCGCGCCGCCCAAACCAGAGGTGTTCCCAGCCCACTGTTTGGGCCCGAACAGCCTGAAAGTCATGGCGTCTAGCTGCCACTGCATGATGCCCCGCGTCCTCTGTTACAGTTTATGTAGGCATCACAGTCTTGTGTTCGACGAAGTGTTCGGCGTCGAGCGCGCGGGTGAACGGTGGAAGGGCGCTCGCAGGCCCACGCCTGCGAACGAGGTCACCGCCCCCGCCCCCCCCCCCCCCCCCCCCCCTCCCCCAAGCGCCGTCAGGCCCCACTTGTCGACCCCATCATAGTGGATCGTGCATTGCGATACAGAAATGCCTACTTAGCTGGTCAATCGTCTGTTCGTCGCATGCCTGTCGGCGATCAATCGGTTGCCCGAATTTTTCAATCGGTTGGCAAACGAGTGTCTAGGATTCTCCAATCCCTCGTCAATCGTTTGCCTTGGATGTGTTCATGGTTTGGCAATCGTTTGTCTGGAATGTTCCAATAATGTTGCAATCGTTTGACGCTGGCTCATCTGGAATGCTCCAATCATTTGTCAATCGTTGGCCGTTTTTGAAAAAAAATCGCGTGTCGAACGATCGCCCTTTTCTATAAAAATCGATAGGTTCTCAAACGAGCGCCTGGCTTTGTTCAATCGGTTGTCCTGAATGTTGCAATCGTTTGTCGACCGATTGGTTGGAATGCATTAATCGTTTGCCACGCGTGTATCTGGATTTGTTCGATCGTTTGTGAATCGTTTGCCCGGATATTTTCCATCGCTCGGCAATCGTTCGTCTGTTTTTTTCATCGCCCGGCAATCGCGTGACCAGGATTGTCCAATCGTTCGGCATTCGTCTGTCTGGAATTTTTCTATCGTTCGTCAATCGTTTGTCTGGCGACTGTCTGGGATTGTTCAATCCTTTGTCAAACGAGCGCCCGGGGCATTCGAATCGATTTTCAAACGTTTACCTGACATGTTCAATTGGTCGTCAAACGGTCGCTTGGGATCGTTGTCTGGCGCCGCTCAGCAACTTAACGCAATGTGCCCCAGAATATATGACCCCCGTCTTCACAGGCATCCAGCGTGGAAAATCCGAGATCATCAGAAGCGGCGCGCCCCCGCGAGGTTACGCGGCGACGGAAGGAGAGATATTCGCGAACGAATCGATGATGGCGACAACATTGTCTGGATTACTGGCGCGGGGACCCACCGCGGAACCATCGTTGTGCGCGGGGGCCTGGCCGCGCAGTATCACAGCAAAACGTGGCCATCACGCCGGGCACGACACTTGGCGCGATATCTGGCACGTCGTTCGCTGGAGTTTGCATTATCTCGCATCAGGCCGCCTCCTTGATAAAGATGCAGTCGGCGTTGCCTCGCCCGCGCGCCCCCGAGTTTGAGCCTAATGTTTGAAACTCAAGGAGAACTCTTTGGCACGTGGTCCGGCAACGCAGCCGGGCCGCGCGTCGATGGTCAGACGCGGGCAATTTTCCAAAGGGTTATCGCTCGCCAAATGGGGCCCGCTTGTCGCGGGCGGCGCGCTGGAACGATGCGGAGTTTGAGTCTGGTTCTCCTCGCGCAATTGTAGCGGGGGCGCCGTTGTGCAGCGCAGGAGAGCCCTGTCGTGGTTGGGCGTGCGCCATCATGGGGGACCTAGAATTTTTGCGGATCAGCTAGGAACACCGGGTTCCAACGCAGTGGATGTGTGCTGGATATGCGACGGGAACCGCAGTGCCAATCCATGGAATGATTTTGTTCAGGACCTATAGGTTCACTGACAAAGAGCGCCGATTCCCCCCTCCCCGCCCGCGCAACTTACACCGAACGCGCACCACCGCGCAACCGAACCAACGCCTGGGGCCCGAACGGTTGCAGATGTCGCGCAGGGGTGGGGGGGCGGGGGGGGGGGGGG
>CAUYUJ010006847.1:0-44902 GCA_963575745.1 Prorocentrum cordatum
AGAATGGGTCGCTGGGCCTCTCCAGGGGGTGCATCCAGGCCCGTTGTGTGACCTGTATTTAAGTGAGGCATGTCCCTCTACAGGAGGGATGTTCAAACATAGTAACAAAGTGATACGGGGATGATGCTTCTTGTCTGTTTGACTATTTTTGACGTCCCTCAATTATGCGCCTGTAGGAGGACATGCCCGACCTAAACCTATATCCAGCCGCGGCGACGAGAACCTCCAGAAGCGGCACAAAATCGGCGCCGTGCCCGGGGGGGCAGCGAGAAGGAGCGGGCCTTCTGAGAAGGCTCGGAGGTGCCCTTGCCTTTTTGAGGAGTGTCCTCAGCTCTCCCCCAAGACACAGAAAGCCTCTCGGAAGGCGCGAGGGCTTCTGAGACGTCCAGCCGCCCTCTGAGAAGGCCTTCGCCTTCTCATTTCCCCCCCTCATCGCTCGCCGCCGACTGAACGTTCCGAGACGGAGACCACGCTGGCGTTAATTCGGGCCTGTCCCTCTACAGGAGGGATCTTCAAACATGGTTAGAAAATAGTATGGGGACGACTTTTCTAGCAAATTTGTATTTGGACTGCGTTTGGCTCTCTGTAATTGCTCGTCCAAAGTCCGCCTGTATGGGGGACATGCCCGACCTGACGCTGGCGCCTGTAGGCGGCCGTGCCTGCCCGTCTCCCGCGCGCGAGGCCCCCGCGGTTCCAGTGCGGGCACAGATGGGTCCCCAGATGGTTGAAAACGAAGCAGGAGCAGCGGCTTGCGCGCCCAGGTTTGGGCCCCCGCGGCCCCCCAAAAGCCGCGCACCAAAGGTCACTCTTGCCCAGGGTCACTCTTGCGTGTAGCCGAGGTGAGGGGACCCGGTTAGCGGCAGGGCCCCGGAGCCCTCGGATTGGCCAGGATTTTTGAACCAGGCCTGCCATAGCTGGTGGTTTGTTCGGGTGGCGGCAGTTCCGGGTAGTGGAAAAACGGGACGGTGGGCGCCCCCGGTACAGAGCACCAAACCAGGTGCCACTAAGCCCAGTTCTATACCAACGTCCAGATGTCAGCCACGCGCAGAGGGGGGCGTTTCCGACGCCGTTTTTGTTACCGTGTCCGTCGCCGTTCTTTCACGGGCTCCGGCTCCCGTGCCAATCCTGGAGCCGTTTTTGTTGCCGTTTCCGGTCGCCGTTCTTGTTGCCGTATCCATTTTCAAGGGACACGTTTCCGAAATTGTAAAACAACGGCCCTGCCGCTTTCAGGGCCTAGTCAGGGGGAGGGGGGAGGGCTTCTCAGAAGCACCCCTGCTTCTTAGAAGGCGCGGGCCTTACCTATAGATGTAAGGCCGGCGCTTGCTGAGAAGCAGCCTCCTTCTAAGAAGCCCTCCCCCCCCCCCTCCATCCTCTTGTGCGCGCCGCCAAGACAGGTCGTCGCCACCAGGGGGGGAGAGGCTCAGGGTGATGGGCCGAGTGTCCACCACCACTACCACAGGTACGAGAGGGAGGAAGAGGAGGAGGAAGGAGGGATGAGGAGGAGGAGCAGGGAGGAGGGCGGAGGAGGACAGGAGGAGGAGTCGGAGGGACCTCCCCATCCTCTCTTCTCCCCCGTCCTGCCTGTTGCAGCGGTGGTGGAACATTGGCCCACCACGGGGGGAAACGCATCGACTCCCCAAGCCCACATGCCTCGCCGACAGGGGCCTGATGGCCCACCGCGCCCAGCACCCTGCTGTTTCGCTCTCGGGGGCCTGCTGCCGACGATGCTCCCCGCCTGAGCTGGTCTTAAGTCGGGCTTGTCCCATTTTGGGTGTTTTTTTGGGTATTTCTAATTTTGTCGCCCAGAATCCCCCGGTAGGGGGACACGCCCGACTTAAAGCTGGTCCCCCGTTGCCGTTCCCCCCCCCCACACCAGAGATAGCGCTTGCATTTGCCTGCGTCTCCCGCGCATGATCTTCTGCTCCCGTGCCTCCTTGGCCCGGAGAGGCATGCCGGTGCGGTCGCCGGCTTCTTCGACGGGCATCCGGTGGTGAATTGGCGCCACGAGAACCTCATGAGGACCGCGGCGGCGCGGGGGCATCTCGGGTTGCAGGATCCAGGAGGCCTCGTGGGGGCCTGACGCAGGAGATGTGGGCCTCGCGGTGCCCCTCATCCCCTGCGGCCCCCGAGTTGGAGGCCTCGTGGCCCCAATCTCATGGCCCCCGAGATGAGGGCCTCGTGGCCCCCATCCCGGTGGCCATGAGGATCGAGGACATGATGTTTGGGCCTCCGGGGGGCCTGGCCTGACGCAGCGGAGAGTGGGGTGAGTTTGGGAGATAGCCGAGCGGACCACACAGAGGGGCGCACCTCCGTCGGAGCCCACTCCGTCTCCTCCTCCCTCATCCCGCTTCGTCAGCCCCCTACGACCTCAAGAGGGGAGGAGGGCAAGGAGGAGAAGCAGGAGAAGGAGGAGGAGGAGGAGGATGCGGGTAACGACGATGACAAAGAGATGGAACGGCAGGAGTTGGAGGAAGACCAGTAACTTCAAAGGGTTTTGATCCCCCTGCCTTGTCACTCGGCGGTGCACAGGACTGGTCCTAATCTCTTTCACCTCCTCCGCCCCCCACCCCCTCCTCTTCTTCCTAAGACCACCACTTTCACTCCTAGTACTACGACGACTACGTACTACGTAATACGTACGTACGTACGTACGTACGTACGTACGTACGTACGTACGTACTACTACTACTACTACTGCTACTACTACTACAGCTACTACTACTACTACTACTACTACTGCTACTGCTACTACTACTACTACTACTACTACTACCACTACTACTGTTACTACTAAGGCTACGACTACGACCACGACTACGACGACTACTACTATTACTGCTATTGCTACTACTACTACTACTACTACTACTACTACCTCTACTACTACTACTACTGCTGCTGCTGCTACTACTGCTACGACTACTATTACGACTACGACTTCTACTACGACGTCTCTTATGACTACTACTACTACTACTACTACTACTACTATTACTACTACTACTACTACTACTTCTACTACTACTACTACTACTACTACTACTTGTACTACTACTACTACTACTACTACTCCTACTACTACTACTACGATTGCTACTACCACTGCTACGACTACTACTACTACTACTACTACTACTACTGCGACCTACTACTACAGCTATTACGAAGACCTACTGCGACTACACCAACGACTCCTGTTACTACCACACCTAGTGCTATTATTGTTGATACGACTACTACTACTACTACTACTACTACTACTACTACTACTACTACTACTACTACTACGGTTGCGACCACTAGCACTACCACGGCTTGGACGATTTTGAGCATTGGCTTTACTATTACTATACTACGACGACGGCGACTACTACTACTACTACTACTACTACTACTACTACTACTACTACTACTACTACTACTTCTACCACTCCTACTACTACTACTACTACTACTACTACTGTTCTTACGGCTACGACTTCTACTTTATCTGTTTCTTCTCCTACAACTATTAATATTATTGTTACTACCTGTACGACTTCACGACCACGATTACTACGAATACGAATGCTACATTATTGTTGCTACGCGTGCTAGCTTTACGAATACTATTACTACTGCTATTTTTTTGGACCTGCTGCTGTTACTATTCCTACTTCCACTACTGCTACTACTACTACTACTACTACCACTACTACTCCTACTACTAGTACCACTATTACTAATTCATTGCCTTCACTACTACTACGACGACTACTACTAATAATACGGTTCCTGTTTCTTTTTCTATTATTATTACGACTACGACGACCACGACTATTGCTACTACTACTATTGCTACTCCGACTGCTGTTGTTAAAGGTTATTGCTATTATTACTACAGCGGCGACTACGACTACGAACGCTACTACTCCTACTACTACGGTTGCTGCGACTACAACTGCTACTTCTACTATTGTTACTATTCTTCCTACGGCTACCACCACTACGGTTAGTGCTACTACTACTATCACCACTGCATTACTACGGACACTACTACTACTATGGCTAGCCCGACTATTATTACAATGCTGTTTTACTACCACTTCGGCTATTACTACTACTACGATTACTACTACTGCGACTGCTAATCGTGCTCCTACTATAGGCCCGACTGCTAGTGCTATTCTTACTTCCAGCTGTACCATGACTACTAGTATTACTACTACCACGGCGACAGTGATTATACCTACCCGTGCTATTGTTATTTTTACCATTACGACGGCGACGAGCACTACGACTGCTATTACTACTACTACTCCTTCCACGACTACGACTACTACTACTACTGCTGCTACTGCTACTACTACGGGGACTTCGAGTATCCCACCACAAGCAGTACGATTCTCATTAAAATTTGATTTTCTTGCTTAAACTGCCACCATTAAGTTTCACCGCTTTCCAGTGCTATCACAACGGGTCACAACGCCACAACTACTTCTCGCACTACTACCACTACTACTGCTTTCACAACTACTACTACTACTGCTACTGCTACTGCTACTGATACTGCTACTACGAGTACTACCACTACTACTACTACTACTACTACTACTACTACTACTACTACTACTACTACTACTACTACTACTACTAGTACTACTGCGACTACTACTACTACTACTACTACTACTACTACCACGACCGCTACCATTACGACCGCTATCACTACGACTACTGCTACTACTACCACTACTACGGCTACTACTGCCACTACTACTACTTCTACTGCGACTGCGCTTGCCACTGATAGTGTTACTACGACCACTACTACTACCACCACTCTTATCTCTAGCGCCCTAAGCAGGAAGGAAAGGAGGGGGGGAAGGATGATGAGAGGGGTAGTGTTAACTACGGCCATGATTCTACCAGCAAAATTGATTCACTAATACCATTATTACTACCACTGCTACTACGACTAGCCCTACTCTTACTACTACAACGACTACTGCCACTACGGTTCATTTTCCCACGTTGTTTAACTATTACGATTGCGGATACTATTTCTAGTGCCACTACGACGAATACGACGAACCCTACTAACAATGACTACCCTATTGATGCTAGTACTGCTGCTACCACTGATACTACTTCCACCAGGGCAACTACGATTAGTACCTCTACGAGCACTTCGATCATTACTCGACCCTTGTCCTGCAACTGCTATTTCTAGTAGTTCTAGTATTATCACTACTCCTACTACTACTACGACGATCACGACTACGACCAACTACTACTACGAGTGTTGTTGCCACTATGACCATTACGGCTGCGACTGCAGTTGCGATCACGACTACGACGATGATTACTTTCTATTACGACTACTACTAGTGTTATAATGCGATGAGTGTAATGGTTGGTTGCTACTACTACGACTACTTCTAATATTACTGATAGTGCTACCCCTACTAATACTATTATTACTGCTGTTACTACTACTACTACCACTACTACTTTAACGACGACTGGTATTACTACCATTATTATGACTACGGCAGCAAACACGACTGTGTTTACCATTATTATGATTGCGGTTACGGGTGCTATTGCTCTTCACATTATACCGACCATGGCGACTATTACTATCTACGAATTTCCTATTGCTACGACGACTACGTTCTACTACTACGACCACTACTTCTACTACTACTACTTCTACTACTACTACTACGTCTACTACTACTACTACTACTCCGGCTACTGCTACCGCCATTGCTACGACTACTATTACCACTACGACTACTACTACTACTACTACTACTACTACTACTACTACTACTACTATTACTACTACTACTACTACTACAATTCCTATTACTACTACTACTACTACTACTACTCCTACGACTACAACCAGTACTACTACTACCACCACGATTACTACGAGTACCACTACTACTACTACTACTACTACTACTACTACTACTACTACTACTACTACGACCACTACTACTACTACGACTACTACTACTACTACTACTACTACTACGACTACCACTACTACTACCACTATTACTACTACTACTACTACTACTACTACTACGACTACTACTACTACTACTACTACTACTACTACTACTACTACTACTACGACTACTATTACTACGACTACTACTATTACATGTTTGCTACATTCACGATTAGTTACTAGTACTTACTATTTCTATTACTACTCTGACGGCGACCACTACCAATGCTACCACTATTTCTTCTCCTGCTGCTACACTATTACTACGAATACTCTACTACTACGACTACTACCGCCGTTTGCGAAATAAGCGCCCATCTTAGGGATCGAAAACAAGACGACGAAGCACGCCCCCTTTCCCCCGCATTTCAAGGTTGACGGGGAGGGCTGGGCAGTCCAACATAAGTGGGCGTTTATTTCGCAACGCTTCGCACTCCCCTTCGGCGTGTTCGGTGGCCAACATTGAAATGCGGGGCGCGGGGCGGGGATCTCGGTACTTCCACACGTGGGCGTTTATTTCGCAAACGGCGGACTCATTTGCCATGGCATCTTCGGCTACGGGCATCTGCATGGGTTGCGTTGCAAGACTGGCCCCCTCCCCGCTGCCCAACGGGTTGCGCTCTCCCGTTGGCGCCCTGCAAGGACTTTGAGGCTGCCCGAAGCCGCCCGTCTTGAGGGCGGCGTCAAGAGCGACGCCAGACTATGAACGCCGCCGCGTGCTCCGGTCACATCGACAAGCCTTCCGTTCACCTGGCGCAGCTGTTTCGGCTCAGTCGTCACCGCAGCAACGGCCTCGCCCCGCCCCGAGGCCATCTGACCCCTTTTTCGGTCGCGGGCCCAGATGGCGCCCCACCTCAGCAAGAGGGAGCTCGACCGCTGCTTCTCGCTCTACGCCGCTGGGAAGACCCCGGTGGAGATACGCGGCCTCGTTAGTCGGACCCGTGAGTCCCTCGACGAGACTGGGCCGGATTTGACGACCGTCCGCCGGGCCTTCCGGGGCGCCGCGCACAGGCGTGGCCCAGCGGAGACTCGCGGCCGCAAGCCCAAGCTCACGGCCGTCAAGCTCCGCGCCTTGAACAACGCGCGGGTTCGTTTGATTCGGGCGGCCAAGGGCGAGGCCGAGGTTCACCTCAAGGACGTGATGAAGGCCGCGCGGGTCTCCGACGTCCACAAGGGCACGGCCTCCAGGCACTTCAAGCGCCTCGGGGTCACCTGGCGCGCTCCCCGCGCGGAGCCGCTCCGCGGCTCCGCGGAGGCGGAGGAGCGCGTGGCCGCGCGTTCGGGGTGGAAGCGGCTCCCGGGCCACTATTTCACGCACCAGGTCGATGCCATCATCGACAATAAGGTGTTCCCCATCCCCATGACCAAGCGGGCGAAGACGCACGCAAAGAAGAGTCGCGTTCGCGGCCACCTTCGCACCAAGGCAGAGGGGGCGCGACTCTCGGTCCCGAGTGCGATCCCAGGGGCTGGGGGCGGGGGCCGCCGGGCCGCCGAAGTCGAGATGCCGATTCCGCCCCCGATCGTTGCCCCGATCCACGTCTGCGATCCAAGTCTGATCGGGTCTGATCGGCCCCGTCCAGGCGATCGGACATGTTTTTCTTGGCGTCGTTTCTTTCTGGTATGAGGGTTCTTATTGGCGTAGTTTCTTTCGGATGCGAGGGGCGGGGGGGGGGGGCCGGGCGGGGGGCCGGCTGGCCGGGCCCTCCCCCGAGGTCCTCAAGCCTTTCACGAAGCCGAAGGGGGACCGGAACAGGGTGAACCCAGGCGCCAAGGTTCACGTGGCCGCAGCCATCGTGAACACCAAGGTCCGCGTCTGGCACTACCTGCCCACCCTGTGGTGCGTCGCCGTTGCCGGAAGGGGCGCCGCGCCTTCCGCATCCTGGAGGATAACGACCCCACGGGGTACAAGAGCAAGAAGGCCGTTGACTGCAAGCGGCCCCCTTAGTTGGCGCGCCACCGCGGCGGCCGCGAGTTCGAGTCGGGCCCCGTCTGGCGATCGCCCCGCCAGTCGGCGCCCGCTCTTGATCGCCCGCCGCTCGCGCCCCGGTCGACCCCGCTCGGTCGCTCTCAGGCGGGGTCTCAAGATCACCCCCATCAAGTTCCCCAAGTATTCCCCGGACTTGAACCCCCTCGTCTACTTCCTCTGGGCGGAGGTCAACCGGCGAATGGCAGAGCAGAGCGCGCCGGCCAACGAGTCTCAGAGCGCTTACAAGGCGCGCCTCAGGCGCGTCGCCATGGGCATCCCGAAGAGCGTCATCAGGGCAGCCGCGGCTAAGATGAAGACGAAGGCGGCGGAGGTCGTCGTGGCCGAGGGAGGCAGGATCCCGAGCGATTGAGCCTGCGGCCCGGGAGCGTTGGCGCTGATCAGCCGAGTCGGCGGCACGGTCTTTGCCACGACGCAATTTTTCCAGCCGCGGCCGGGGAGCCAGCCGAATCGGCGGCTCGGCCTCTGCCAGAGCGGATTTTTCCTCAGTGACCGCCGAGAGATTTCAGAATTCCTGCCGCAGCGCATGCACCGAGAAACGTGTCGTGGATCCGTAGACTTGAAAATCGTAGCCGTGCTGCTACTGTTCCATCCCTGCCTTTCGGGAGGTGCTCGGCTGCCCATGGCGAGGGCCCTGCGGTGCTCGCGACTCCTGCGCTTTACGCGCGTTTGCCTTAGTGCAGGCCCGCGCGGGACACAGCCTGCGTATCATTGCGGCTTCATGTCGTTTGCACGTGTGTCCAGAACATCGTGCAACGCGTTGCCCGCGCGTCTGATGGCGCACGTCCAGGACCGCGGGGCGAAGACCATGCAGCGGTTCGTCCGCAGCCGAGCGCGCAAGCTGACGGCGGACCTTGAGGAGACGAAGGAGTGGGCGTCTGCCCGCGAGAACGCAGCCTTCGAGGCGGTGGACGATTGGACGCTCGTGTGCCGCTGCGCTGAGGAGACATGTCCCCATGGCCCGGCGTTCTCGTACAGGTCAGCCGTGGAGACCATCTTCTCCCGCAGCGCCGCTTCTTTCGACGTTCGGGAGCTCGCGGCGTCTCTGCGGGACATTCTGATGGTCGGCCCGAAGAAGACGACGAGGGTGCCCTTCCTGGCGGGGCCGTCGAATTCCGGGAAGAGCACGGTAGTTTACCCTTTCGACGACTTGTTCACTCCGAAACGGGTTCTGCACAAGCCTGCCTTGGGCTCCTCCTTTGGACTCCGGAACCTGGCCAGCGGCACGAAGCGGTTCATCTTCTGGGACGACTTCCGGCCGGTTGAGTTCGCCCACGAGAAGACCGTCCCCGTCTCTTTGTTCCTGTCTCTGTTCGTCGGCCAGCACACCGAGATCCAGGCTTCCCAGTTCTTCAACGACGGGAACAAGGACGTCTGCTGGAACCACGGCGCCGTTTTCACGGGCAAGCTGGAGGGCCTCTGGGGGACGACGAATAAGGCGGGTGTGGAGGACATCCGGCACATGCAGAACCGCGCGAGGCAGTTCCCATTCACCTCCGTCTTGTCGGACGGCTCTTTGCAGGACGTACTCTCGTGTGCTCCGTGCATGACCGCGTGGATCGTCCGGGAGGCGGCAAAGTTCGACGCCGTCGGCGTTTTCCGCCCGGCGCCCGCTGCGCCGGTCGGGGCAGACGCGGGCGTGCCGCTTGTGAGCGGCTTCGACGACCTCATGTCCGACGCGCGCATACCCCGCGCGCAGGCAGACGCCTTGCTGGCGGATGTCCGCGCGATGGGTGCGGTTGCCGTGGACGAGGTGCTCCCCGCGGACTGGGTCCGTCTGAATTCGTGGGCCTTGCTGCAGGCCCGCGCGGGACGCAGCCTGCGTATCATTGCGGCTTCATGTCGTTTGCACGTGTGTCCAGAACATCGTGCAACGCGTTGCCCGCGCGTCTGGCCCGCGGCGGAGGAGGCGGCAGGGCGCGTTGCCCGGCGCTTGCAAGGTGGAGCTCGCGGCCGGTGCTGCGACCAACAGCGCTTGCCTTCGTGACTTGTTGGCGGTGCGTTATGCCACTTCTACCAAACACGGAGGAAAGCCAATTCCGTCGGATTGAAGGTCCGGGGGCGGGGAGGGCAGGCGACCGCTTATCCCAGGGGCCGCCTTAGAGCACAACTAGAGCACAACTAGAGCACAACCTAGAGCACAACCTAGAGCACAACTAGAGCACAACTTTTCATGGTAGTCTGGCACGCATTCGCGTTCGAAAATAAAGAAAGTATTGATTCTTTTTTGATTTGGGAAGGTTGAGTGCCATTTTTTCTATGAAAATATATACCTTCATGAGTTGTGCTCTAGGTTGTGCTCTAGGTTGTGCTCTAGGTTGTGCTCTAGGTTGTGCTCTAGGTTGTGCCGCCAGGCCAGACGGATCGTAGACGGGTGGCGGGCGCGGGGCGCGCGTCGTGTCGCAGGTCGCGAGCGCGGGTCGTGGGCGAAGTTCGCCGTGTTCGGGTCGCTGGTCGGAATAGCACCCTCGCCGTCGCGCTGGTCACAGCGTGTTCCTCTCTCCTCCCTATCGGGGAGGCTTGCGCACGCCCGCCCAGGCGCCGAGGCTTTTGCCGGGCCAGACCGAACCGCGCCAGGACCCGCGTCCATGTCGACGGCGGACGCCCCAGGCGTACACTCCAAGAAAATATGTTTGGACATGGATCCCTCGCTCGTGTCGGAGCCGTTTTCTTTGTGGGCCCGTTACGTACCACAGGGTTGCACGTGGACGTCGGAGTGGTGCTCTCGCCGTCGCGCTGGCCACGCTTTCCTGCCCCCGTCGTTTTTTGATTACGTGTCCGGACCGGAAGGCCTACGGCCAGGCATTGACTTTCCCCAGCCCCATTCACGGCGCGCTACCTTCCCAAGCTTGGTAAGCACACGCTCCCGAGATTTTCCGCAGAGATTTACTTGCTCTTGTGGATTGACGGAGTAGTCCCTGCTGCCAGAGGGAGGGTTCGGAGTCTGTGAGGGGTATAGAATTGGAGCAGGGAAGGACACGTAAACGACATTTTGTTTGTTTTTTTTGTTGTTTTCGGACAACAGGGGTAGACTGCAACGGGGGACCCCCAGGGGGCCAGGGCAGCCGGGTGGAAAATTCGGCGTCCTAAAAGGGGGAAAGTATGGCGTTTTTTTTTTTTCTTCTCAGGACTCTGCGCGCCCCTTGTAAGGATTGCCCGGCGCGGAGGCGAGAGCACCGATTCCTGGCAATGTGGGCCGCCGCTTGCGCTCCCTCCCTGCCTCCCGCTCTCCCTCCATTGGCATTGCCATTATCATCGTCCTTCAGACACCCGCAGGGTCGCGTCGCCCTGTCGCGAGGCGGCCGCTTGACCGGGAGTGCACCTGGGGAGCACCTGGAGAGTCCGATTCTGTGCAATGTTATTGGTTTTGTACGATTATACAATCTTCGTATGTTCCGGCGCCCCACTGAATTTGGTGCGGATTTTGTGAGCTCGATTCTGAGATCGATCGTGGATTTTGAGATATATCTTAAGGTCGACCGTGGAATCGACAGTGAGATCGATAGTGATATTGATCGTGAGATCGATCTTGAAATCGACAGCGAAGCTATTGGAGACCTCCCAAAACCTCCAGAACCCTCCAGAACCCTCCCATACCTCCTAACCCCTCCGCGCTCCCCCTAAAACCTCCACTACTCCCCATACATCCGAAACCCTCGCACTGCTCCCAAATCCTCCGGAACCCTCCCCCCCCTAAATTTTCGGAAGACTTCCCAAAACCTCCAGAACCCTCCAGAACCCTCCCATACCTCCTAACCCCTCCGCACTCCCCCCACCCCCCACCCCCATGCATCCGAAACCCTCGCACTGCTCCCAAATCCTCCGGAACCCTCCCAACCCCCCTAAATTTTCAGAAGACTTCCCAAAACCTCCAGAACCCTCCAGAACCCTCCCATACCTCCTCCCCCCACCCCCCACCCCCATGCATCCGAAACCCTCGTTCGCACTGCTCCCAAATCCTCCGGAACCCTCCCACACCCCCTAAACTTTTGGAAGACTTCCCAAAACCTCCAAACCCTCCAGAACCCCCCCCTACCTTCTAACCCCTCCGCGCTCCCCCCAAAACCTCCACAACTCCCCATACATCCGAAACCCTCGCACTGCTCCCAAATCCTCCGGAACCCTCCCAAACTCTTTCTACTTTCGGAGGACTTCCCAAAACCTCCAGAACCCTCCAGAACCCCCAAGTCCTCTCCACCCCTCCGCCCCCCGCTTCCAGAGCCCTCGGAGTGCGGTGGATTCAGGGAGAGGGAATCGGCCTCGCTTGCACTCTTGGGACAAGTTGCATCGGTTTTCCCGCTCCGACCCAGACAGGTTTTGGGGCAATCTTGGGCCATTTGGCAGTTCCAGCGCCTGTTTGGGTTGTCTTGGGAATGTCGTCGATGTCCAGTTGGTGGGCATACCTTTCCCTCCCCCTCCCTCCCCCTTCCTCTGACCAGTCGGTGCTCGCAGGCACGTTGAGACTCACGTCCTGTGGTGCTCTGTAGCTGTTGCGGTGCTCTGAGGTCCTTTCGAGTTCTGTGGTGCTCTGAGGCTGTTGCGGTGATCACCAGCCTTGTAGCGCCCACAGGCGCTTCGGCTCAAGCCGTTCTTACTTAATGGGCTCTGAGGTGCTCTCAGGCTTTGAAGTGGTGTTCACAGCCGTCCTGGTGCTCATGGCCATTGGTGCTTAAAACCACTGCAGCTGCCTTGTGGCTCAAGTCTTATAGGGAGAACCGTACGGACCTTGGCACCTGTCACTGGGAGTACCGTGCACTGCAATGCTCACAGACCCCTCTATGCCGAGGCGCCGCTTGCGGCAGAAGACGGACACGGGGTACGTGGTGCCGTCTCCCCCAGTCCCGTCCGCAGGCGTGGACGCCGAGGCCGTCGAAACCAAAGCCATCCGGGACGCCTTGAAGGCCGTCTTAGTAGGCAAGGACTTGAAACACATTTCGTTGCGTGAGTGTCGCCGCCAGGTCGCTTTGAAACTCGGTTTGCAAGAGCATGCTTTGGACCAACGCAAGCACGAGTTCAAGAGCCTGACAACCGAGGTCGTTTCGGAAACGCAGCCCGACCAGGACGCCGCGTCGCCTCTGGAGACCGTGTTGGCTGAGGCCGAGAAGCTGGACTCGTTGCAGTGGGTCTACTTGGTGACCATATCGCGCGTCCTGGACGCGACCCTTCCCGACGGCCGCCAGTACCGCGATCTACATCGGAAAAGCAGTGGCCGACGCATTCAACAATCCGATTCCGACTGGGTCCGCGGGCGGCCGCCCTAGGAAGGAACCGGACGGCCAAGCTCTCGTGTCCATGGCGGTGGTGTTCCAGGAGAAGCACAAAGACGGCGCGATCCATTTCCACGTTGCTGCGAAGCTGACTAGGTCGGGCCGTTTCCAGCAGGCCAAGCGCACTCTGCGTGAGCGCCATTTGTTGCCGAGCCATTTCTCTGGTTCCCACCAGCGAATGTGGAGCGCCGTGAGGTGCGGGTATATGGAGACCCCAGCCAAACCAGATGTCGACGACGCCCCGTGGGTGTGGCAGCCAGACTGGGCCGGGTTCGCGCGCGAGAACGACGCCATCGACCTATTCGAGAGGTCGCAGGAGCCATGCATGGCAGGCGTGTGGGTGAAGCGCCGGGAGGCCACGGACAAGGAGGCCGGGGCGATGGGCACGAAGACGACGTTCGACCTCGTAGACTTGACCTCGACCATCATCGCCAAGCACTTGTGGACGAAGGGCAGCCTGATGGCGCACGTCCAGGACCGCGGGACGAAGGCCATGCAGCGGTTCGTCCGCAGCCGAGCGCGCAAGCTGACGGCGGACCTTGAGGAGACGAAGGAGTGGGCGTCTGCCCGCGAGAACGCGGCCTTCGAGGCGGTGGACGATTGGACGCTCAGGTGCCGCTGCGCTGAGGAGACATGTCCCCATGGCCCGGCGTGCTCGTACAGGTCAGCCGTGGGGACCATCTTCTCCCGCAACGCCGCTTCTTTCGACGTTCGGGAGCTCGCGGCGTCTCTGCGGGACATTCTGATGGTCGGCCCGAAGAAGACGACGAGGGTGCCCTTCCTGGCGGGGCCGTCGAATTCCGGGAAGAGCACGGTAGTTTACCCTTTCGACGACTTGTTCACTCCGAAACGGTTTCTGCACAAGCCTGCCTTGGGCTCCTCCTTTGGACTCCGGAACCTGGCCAGCGGCACGAAGCGGTTCATCTTCTGGGGCGACTTCCGGCCGGTTGAGTTCGCCCACGAGAAGACAGTCCCCGTCTCTTTGTTCCTGTCTCTGTTCGTCGGCCAGCACACCGAGATCCAGGTATCCCAGTCCTTCAACGACGGGAACAAGGACGTCTGCTGGAACCACGGCGCCGTTTTCACGGGCAAGCTGGAGGGCCTCTGGGAGACGACGAATAAGGTGGGTGCGGAGGACATCCGGCACATGCAGAACCGCGCGAGGCAGTTCCCATTCACCTCCGTCTTGTCGGACGGCTCTTTGCAGGACGTACTCTCGTGTGCTCCGTGCATGACCGCGTGGATCGTCCGGGAGGCGGCAAAGTTCGACGCCGTCGGCGTTTTCCGCCCGGCGCCCGCTGCGCCGGTCGGGGCAGACGCGGGCGTGCCGCCTGTGAGCGGCTTCGACGACCTCATGTCCGACGCGCGCATACCCCGCGCGCAGGCAGACGCCTTGCTGGCGGATGTCCGCGCGATGGGTGCGGTTGCCGTGGACGAGGTGCTCCCCGCGGACTGGGTCCGTCTGAATTCGTGGGCCTTGCTGCTCCCGCTCCAGAAGCGCAGACTTCTTGGGCAAATCGGCTCTCCGGTTTCGCCCTGAGGGGGCGCGCGGGCAGCGCCGGGGGCTTCCCCCCAGCGCTCCGCCCCGCGTCTTTTGCGTGCTCGCGAGGGTGCGCGCGCGGTTACCGCTGGCGAAGTCCAGTTGGGTTGCGCACGCCCGCCTCTCAGCTTTTGCGCTTCCGGAAGCGCGCGCGTGCGGGCACCGCTGACCAAGTCCACTTGGTTTGCGAGCGCCCGCCTGTCAGCTTTTGCGCCCCCGTGAGCACGCGCGCGCGGGCGCCGCTGGCGCCGCCCAGTGGGGTTACGCGTGCGCGCGCGTGGCACCCGGCAGCGCATCCATCGTCTTTGCGCGGAAATGACGCCTCGAAGGGGTAGAAGTGCGAGACGAGGTAGACAGGGCAGAGTGGACGGAAGCTGCAGGGGAGAGTAAGGGGGGCCATCAGCGTTGTGTCGCCACCGGACGATTCCGCACGGGTAGCGTCGCGTGAATAGCCTCGGATTGCGTGGCGGCGTGAATGCATGCATGCACGTGCGTGTATGCATGGGTGTATGCACACATAGGGGAAAGGCATATGGATGTGCAAATAGGGTGTACATACACACTTATGTATACACGTGTATAAATACATATTATATATATATAGACACATACAACATATAAATACGGGAATAAACATATATATATATATATATATGTGTGTGAATGTACAGCGTTGCGTCACTATAAGACGCTCGTGGGGGGTACCTCCTACTACTACTACTACTACTGCTACTACTACTACTACTGCTACTACTATTACTACTACTATTACTACTACTATCACTACTACTACTACTACTACTACTACTACTACTACTACTACTACTACTACTACTACTACTACTACTACTACTTCTACTGCTACTATTACTACTACCACTTCGACTACTAATTCTAGTATTACTACTACTATTACTGCCGCTACTTCGTTTGTTATTATCAGTACTACTATCGTAGTAGTCGTTGTCGTCGTTGTCGTTGGTATCGCCGTCGCGGCGGAGAGATGTTCCTTTTGTTTTTGGGCAGGCTGGGCAATGCTGCGGTATTCTTTCTCCCAAAGGATAATCCATTGTGTGCGATCTTGCACGCGAGATGTTGTGTGAACATCTTGTCAGGAGGATTGCAAGAGAAATTAGTGGTTGTGGTTACAGTCGGGATTGGAGTCGCGGTTATAATCGTGATTGGAATTGCGATGGTGGCCGTGGTTGTAGCCGTACGTTGTCGCTTTTGGTGCAGTCGTAATATGTGTCGTAGTCGTAAGCGTCGTCGTCGTCGCGGCAGGGATGTTTTCCCTGTTGTTGCTCAGTGGGCCTGGTAATATTGGAGGTATCTTCCCCCAGGCAGGAATGCCTCCTGGAGGACCCTGCCCGACAGGGATTTCAAGCACGTATCCAAGAGGATTGCAATGCAGATCGGCACATCATTCGCCGAAGGTGTTGCTCACAACCTTTTTGAGGATGGAGTTTCTGCGGATGGAGTTTCTGAGGGCCCGAGCTTTCACAATCCTTATGAGGATGGAGCGTCTGAGGATCGAGTTTCTGAGTATCGAGTTTCTGAAGGACGATTTTCCGTGAGAGTGCCCTTGAGGCATAAGTAGTAGTCGTCGTCGTAGTCATGGCCGCAATCATGGTCGTATGTGTCGTCGTCGTTGTTCCGCGGCGGGTGCCTCGGGATAGAATGATATGTTGCTCCCGATTGTTGGGGTCCCAGTCCGTGAATCAGGGCGCTTCAGCACATTCCTAAGCATCAACACCATCATCCCTCATTCCTCCTCCTCCTCCTCCGTCCCCTTTCTGCTCCCTGCTCTTGTTCATGTTCCTCCCCGAAGATGAGGAGGCACACGAGGGGGGGAAGGAGGGGTGGCAGGCGGATGTGAGAAGTATGTAGAAAGATGGGAGGGAGGGAGGAGGACGAGAGGGAGGAGGAGAGGAGAAAGGGGATGATTATCAGTAAGAGTCATATATCAGGACGATATCAAACCCTGCACATCAAACCTGAAGCCCTCGGAGGGCCCACTTGGCCACCTGAGCCTTCCCGTAAGGCTTGCGCCACAGTCCTCGACTTGTTCTTCCACGGTATGTTGCACGGGCCGGGATGCTAACCGAGCACGAGCCTTCCCTAGACTCACCAGCTGCTGTTCACGAAGCATGCCACATGCACAACGAAACCACATATCCGACTTGCCGTGACATCGCAGGTCGTGACTGGTGTGGGCCCCCCCCCCCCGCGATGTGCAAACCCGTGTCCTTGGGAAGCGTTGGAAGGGATCCATCCACAGGGAGGAGCTGAAAGCAGGGGCGGGCTCTTCACGTGCGGAGCTCCCCCAGGGACGAGGACCCCTTGCACTGCTAGCACCTCTGGCCCGATTCGTCCAGAACACGGGCGCTCCCCAAAGTCGAGATGGCCTCCGACCGGTGGGGCGGCAAAAGTCAGGAGGAAAAGAAGCACAGACATAATTAATCGTCGATTCCAATGAAAATATGGAAAAATATGGGAAGTGGGGGGGACGACACAAACCCACAAAACATTGGAACACATGGGGAATCTGGTTATTTGTGTCTATTTATTTTGTGTGTCCCCCAGTGCCCCTTCAAAAAGGACAGGCAGGTTGAGGGGGAGGGGGGGGCGGGAGCCAGGGGAGGACCCTCTCCCCCAGTCACGGGGGGCGCCTGTCCTCCCGCGGCCGCGGCGGCGCTCCTTGCGCAGCTCGATCTCCTCCGCCTCCAGGCTGTCGGTGCGGGCTCGCACGGGCCTCGTCCCGATCCTGCAAACTTTGCCCTTCAATCTGCCCGGCACGGGCTCGCACATCGCTCGGGGCGCGGGCTCTCTCTCTCTGGCCTCCCCTGCGACGCCATCTGCCAGCGCACTGCCTCGGACCAGTCATCCTGGGACTCCAGCCTCAACGAGCCTGTATATGCCGTTTCTTGTTCCTCTATCCTTCTTCCCAGTCTCCCCCCGTCCCCGTCTTCTTCCCCTTCCTTCTGAGCACGGTTTGTCTTTCGCACCCTGATGCGATGATTCGTTCGTGCTGCTTGGGGAGATCAAGAGAACGGGCTCCCGTAGTCGTGTGTACGGAGCCTTCAGGTGAGAACCCACGAGAAGCACAACAACAAAGCAGCGGCACGGATTCCTCTTGGGCCAGGGCTAGGCCCGCCTGGGCCCAACAATCGGCGAGCTCCTTCTTTGGGGGGGGGTCCCTGAACATTTGGCTCTGCCAGCCACGATAGGGTCAGGGCGCCGAAGAAGGAACCCTGCTCGTTGGGGAGGGGCTCCGTGTTCCTTCATCGTGTCGCAGCTTGCCTTTGGTTTTTCTTAGGTCCCCGATGGGATAGCAAAGTTTCACTTATGGCGAAGAGGGGCCTCGTTCCTCCTTTGGGGGTTCCTTGGGTCAGCGCCCCGACTGTACCCCGTGTCAGTGTCCGTGACGTACACAGGAAACTCAGTGGTCACACGGACGGCCATCAGCAGCATATACAGTTCCCCGCGCGGCACGGACTGAGGATTGCCTCGCAACGGTCCCACGAGGACAGATTGGATGCCCAAATCCCGCTCCGATGAGACATGCACTAGCCCACAGCCCGCGCGACGCATCCTCTTCTCGTGTGAATCGGCTCCTCCGCTGGCGTCACCACCGAAGAGCGCCACGGGAGACCGCGGACTACCTGGGCTCAAGGAGCCCATAGGAGCCCCAAGCTCGTCGGTCTGCAGCCGACCACAGACGCTCCAGTGCTCGTCTGGACAGGGGGCAGGGGTAGCACCGGGGCGGCAACGGGGGGAGTGATGACTGGGGGGGTGGATATCATGGTGGGGGCCTTGACAGCTCCCCTGATATGATGGAGCCTTCTCTTATTTCAATACGTCCCTGGCCTCCCTTTTGGCCGCGCACATGCCGCCGGCCATGATTTGCGCCCCCCCCCCCCCCTCCTTCGCCGAGCGCGTTCCGCTACTCGCGAAGTGCCTACTCGCAAACGTCCGACAAAACACCTGTCTGCTTGAATGTAGTGTATCGTAGATCCCCCGCGGGGGATTCAGGCCATTTGCGAGCAGTTACTTTGCGAGCAGTGGAACGCGCCGCTCGTCGACTCTTGGCCGACCCCGAACAGCAGTCCAAGCATCGGAAAGCAGGCCTCGGAACCAGCAGGCGGAGTCGGCCTCGGACTGGGCTGGCGCCCGAGATGCCAGCCCGTCGGAGCCCGCGCTCCAGCGCGCCCGCTGCACGACCAGCCTGCGATGCACCGGGAGCCTCGGCCGCCCCCTTTGCACCTGGGGCCGGGGCTGGACCTGAACGGTGTTTTGGCAATTTCGTGGGCCGTGTTGTTCAGGAGGGAAAAAACACACAGACACAGTTGATCGTCGATTCCCTAGAACATATGGGAACATATGGGAAGTGGGGGGGAAGACAAAAACCCAGAACATATGGAAAAATATTGGGAATCCTGTTATTAGTGTGTATTTATTTCTGTGTCCTTGGGCCTTTTGAGTTGTTTTTTCGCTTCGTTTTGCATTCCAGACGAAGCGAAGGCAGACTGAGGAAGAATGAACAACATAACGAGAACGAGCAGCACCGTGCAGGTCCAGCCCTGCCTGGGACCCGTACCGTGGGGCCTGGAACTTGGTGCACGCGGCCGCCCGTCGTTCGCAAGGCCAGGCACCGCCCGCAGCAATTCTAGGCCGCCAGATGGGGTCCGAGCAGATGGGGTCGGAGGATCGCGCCGCATCGCCGATGCATCGACGATGCGGCCGTGTTTGCCCACGCCATCGTCGCCGATGCATCGCCGACATCGCCGATGCATCGGCGATGCATTGGCGATACAGCGCGACCCTTCCACCCCATCTACCCAAACCCCATCTAGGAGGCTCCTCGCAATGGTGATCAACGCCTCTGCAAGCCTCCTGCCTCCCGGCACTTGGGACAGGTAGCGCAGCAGCCACCTCAGCGAGTCACTGTCAGCGCCTAATCCCAGACCAGCCCCACACAAATTCTTCGCTGCCTGCTGCCAGTAGCCCCATGCAATACGGATCGTTGACATCAGCGAAAAGCCTTGCAAGTTATGAAGTTGCATCTGCTCATGATACCCTTCCTCGTGAGATTCCCAAGAGATATCATCTGAAAGCTGCCAAGACGTAGGAGCGGTTGGGCGCCATCCTCGTTCAAGCAGCGTGACGATGGTGGCGGGCACGGGACCACGAGCCAATCGATACCTCCGACTTGGCTTCATGTATTCAAACTTTTGTGTCATAGTAGGCCAAGCATTGTGGACCAAAGGGCGTATCTGAGGATTGCAACACCATTGCTGCAGCCACATCGACGAGACCTCCCGTGGCAACGTGATTCCTGGATCCCACATCTCCTCTTGAATATCCATCACGGTAGTGATACACATGCCTTTGCCGCCTGGATTGCACGCGGCCGCCAGACTTCTCCGACTCTGTTGCAGCTTGCGTCCACGCGTGCCACGAATCGCCTGACCGTTATTACTTGCCGCTTGCGCTCCCACTATTTCAAGCCGTGATGTGACCTTGCAGCGTTTGGATGCCCTGGAAAATCTCACCACCTTGGCAATAATCTTAGCAGACTTAAGACCCCTCTTGGCACTTGTAGCCCTGGCATGCCTGCAACCTCCGCCTTGGTCGATGCCGAGGAAGCTAGAAGATTGCAGCGCAGCCTGGACAACATATCCTCTCCTGCGAATTCTCCCGACTATCTCCCAGGAGCCCTGGTGATGGGAACATACAGCTACAGGTATCGAGGCAATAGAACGTTTCAATTGGCTCAACTCATCTGCAGCGTCCGCAGAACAGGAGGAAGGTTGCTCAACAATCGCCCGCCTGGATCCTACAGTCGTTTGCGAAAGATCGGCCACCCAGATTCGATGAGAAACGCCTGCACGTTTGCGTACAATGGAGGCCACCACAAAATACACCATATATTGTGCAAACGCGTCCTTCCTCTGAGCCCTTAAATGATGCTGCAAGTTGCAAGGAAGGGATCGCTGATGGCCCCATCTGTTCCAAGACTCTGGGTGCCATGCATTGGATCAATTCCAGGAATAAACAGACAGGAGGGTAACCAAAGGTCAATCAACTAATCCCCCTCGGTATTGTCATAAAAGCCCTTGATGTCGGTGAGCCCGCGGGCGTCTTCGCGAAGTGCGCGATGAACGCCTCGCGCAATGACGCGTTTCCAGCCGCCGTCGCGCCTCCGTCTCGACCAGGCCGCACCGGTCGCGGATGTGGTCCTCGCGCATGAGAGACCACAGCTTGCCCAGGAAGGAGACTAAGCCGATGATCCGATCCCCGCCCAGTTTCTCTGGGAGGAGCTTCCCGACGACCAGCCGGGACTGGAACGGCCATGCCGAGGTCTTCTCGATGGTGTTGAGGAGCTCCGCGAGCTTCTGCAGCGCTGGCTGCGGGAGCCTCTCCACTTCCATGGGAGTCGAGCAGTCCGCGCCCATGCCCGTGTTGGGCTCGATGCGGCGGGTGGCCCTGCGAATATCATCGGCAGCGATGGGGTCCAGTGGCTCGTCCCTCGCTGCTGCCCGGGTCGCCCCGAAGGCCTGCTCCCGCTGCTCGGTGCGAAGATCGTGCGGGGCCCGGACCTTCTGCAACTGCCTACTCTTTCCAGAGGAGGAGGAGGAGGAGGAGGAGGAGGCTCGAGGAGGAGGCTCGAGGAGGAGGAGGAGGACGAGGAGGAGGGGGCTCGAGGAGGTCGTGCGCCACGCTCGGCATCTGGAGGCCTCGAATCAGTTGGGCCCCTGCATGTACGACCTGGAAGGGGAGCTATGCGCCAGAGTCCTGCAAAAGCTCCGGCGGCGGTGAGGGGGCGTCCCTCGTGCTGCGATGGACGGCACCCACTGCAGCCTGCTCCGATAGGCTGGTTAGTTTTGAACTCCGCCAGCGGCTCGACGCGCGATCCTTGGTGCTCAGTAGTCGCAGAGAGACTCCCAGCACTGGGCGACCAACCTCTGGCAGTCCAGCAGCACCGACGCCCACCTCCTGGGGCACGCATCCCTCACGGGCCGAAGGAGCTTGTGCACTCCACTGGGCGTGGCGGGCGCCAGCTCCGGACCTGCGCGATGGAGGTCGCTTTCAGGCTTCTCGCGCCGCTGCCGCGCTGCTTGAGGCGAACCGCCTGCTGCAGCAACGCGGACACTCACGCCACCCAATCCCTGAACGGGGCTGCGCGTGCTCTGGTGGACTTCAGGAGGGGAAATAACACACACAATTGATCGGCGATTCCCAGGAAAATATTGGAAAATTTGGGAAGTGGGGCGGAAGACAAAAACGCAACAACAAAAAATTGAAAAATGTTGGGAATCCTGGGATTTGTGTGGATTTATTGGTGTGTCCCTGGGCCCCTCGAGGACTGCCTCGCTCCCCCGATCACGGAGCTGCAGCCGTCGCCCCGACTGGGGCCCGCAGGAACGGCCACGCCGTGGTGCTTACAGGTGGTTCTCTCAACGGCGCGCGCGCCCGTGCAGAGTGCCAAGAATCAGGAGCGAAAGAAGGACGTACACGTACAGGAATCCACGCTGGTTTCGAGAGTTCGCATTGCGCGAATGTTCGTATCACGCGGCCGGTCTCGCGGGTCAAGGGGCCGTGTTCATGTACATAGTTGGGCGCGTACGTCCTTTGTGGGTTCCCTAAAGAAGGAACACACTTAACTGACTGGAGGTTGAGCTCAAAGGCTACGGAGGCGAGGAAGAGGGGAGACACGCCACTGTACCGACACGTGGTAGTAGAAGACAACACATGGCGAGATTGTTGGCAGCAGGCTTGGGACACGAAACAAAACGGGTTCATCCTTCGAAGCGCCTTCCGCTGAGGCTGCTCAGCGCAAGGGACGGGGGCACAACCGCGGGGGGTCCACAGATAAACTATCACTGCTGACTGAATCGGCTAGACGGCAAGTCATGGGCTCAGGATACTCTTCCTTTTTATGCACGGCTGAACCGACTGCTGCACAATCGAACTGAAATTAGATTCACGGCCCCAAGGATCCTCCTCTTCATCATAAAATTCATGTTCGGGCCAGGCATGCTCATCATCCGAAGGGGGGGCCGTGGTCTTGGCCTCGTCCACGCTCGTGCTGCGAACCATGCACTCACCGAACAAATCCTTGAAATGTGTTCCACGCTTATCTCTGGCAGAGGCCTGCTGGATGGCCCGCTCAGCCTTGAAGTGAGATGTCTTGGACCCGCCTTGCAGAAGCGCTTTTGGACGGGGAACTTGCTGGAGGCGGCCAGGGGCATTGAGACGTCTATTGATAAGTTTGTCACACAACGCTTGATGTTGACGACAATCCCCAGGTGCGGCCGCCACGGTACATCCAGAACAGCACGACAACCAGAAACAAAAGGAACGGCTGATTTTCTGATGACAAATTCCAGCAGCAACCCTTCGCCATTGTCCCATGTGAAAGCAACTAGATGTACCAAGGCATGCCCATGCACACGGTTGAGAGTGCTGAGGTATGCAAAATTTGCTGTGGAACATCCCATTCCCCCAGCATGATCCAAGGAAGTTGCAGCGCCAATGGCAGAGCACCAAGCTTTTGATATCGCGCCAAATTCTTCCACGACGTGCCAAGTGTCCATGAAAAACCACGCACATAAAGGAGAAACCAGCACAATGCATTGTGGCGGGCACGAAACCATCCAGCGCCTGGCTGCCAGGCGCCTTCAATCCTTGAACTCTGCTCGCTCATCGTTTCTACCTGCAAGTGCGTCTTGGCAGAAAGGCTCTCGCCGCCCCCATTTGCCTTGGACTCCGCATCTGCGGCCTTGTGATGCCCAGAGGCCCTGGCCGAATTCATGAAATGCGATAGCCGTGGTCACGAGCTGTCTTATCCCGTTTGCGCCTGTCCGGCTCGGGCAGTTGAGTCGTGGCGCAGCCCACAAGAATATTGATCACCATGTTGAACTACGTAGTTCCGCGCCTGCTCCCCCTGCGTGGTGCCCTGGCGAAGCATACAGTGGAGACCCATGCCAAGAAACACCCTGCTTGCCTCCAGGGTGCCCTGGGTCTCGTGGGTTTCGATGATTTTGCGATGGAAGGCGCGAAGCTCCCACACCAGAAATCTCAATGGACGTCCTGGGGTCGCAGGGTCTGGTTTCTTGTGGAAGGTTTCTTATGGACTGGCCTCCACTGCATCAACGAGTGCAGCTGCCTGGTGTCGCCGTCGGCCTCCTCCGCGCCGCGCAAAACTGGCGCCTGGCCGCACGGGCCCCGCCTCGGCGTCCACGACGCCAGGCTCAGCCATCAGGCCTTCGGGAGGAGGAGGAGGACGAGAAGGAGGAGGAGGAGGAGGAGGACGAGAAGGAGGAGGAGGAGGTGGAGGAGGAGGAGGAGGAGGAGCAGGAGGAGGAGGAGGAGGAGGAGGAGCAGGAGGAGGAGGAGGCAGGGCATCAGGCATGTTGGAGGGAGGGGCGGTCTCGCCATCTGCTGGCCTGGCCGCCTCGGCCGCCGCGTGCTCGGCTGCTGGGAGCCTGGCCGCCTCCTCCTCGGCCCTGGCGTCGGGGTAGGCCCTGGCGGCGCCGGCAGCCGCTGCGGAGGCCGAGCTCGCGGAAACCGATCCCCCTGGGCGGCCCCAGCTCACCGAGCGCGTTTCATTATTCGCAGACTTCCGGACAAAAACGTGTCTTGTTCGATGGAATGGATTGTAAATCCCCCACGGCGGAGTAGTTACTTTGCGAGTAGTGGAACGCGCTTGTCTACCAGCGGCCGCCTCGCGCCCAGCAGCGGCGGCGGCGGCAGCCCCGCCAGGTGCGCCGCGGGCCGCCTCGGGCACTGGCCCCCGGGCCGCGTCCTCCTCCGCGCGCCTCTTCTTGGCCAGCCTCTCCCTGCTGGCCTCGCGGACTTGGGCTGCACGCTGCAGCCAGCCCTGCACCTCGGCCTCCCCGCTGGTGAAGCCCCTTCTGCAGGTCCGTCAGGTCAGCGCGGATCTACCTGAGCTGCATCTGCTCGCTCGCCTCGCACTCGAGAGCCTCGACGTCGGCGAAGAGCGCCTCGTCCGACCTCGCCTCGAAGAGTGGGCCCTTGGCCGCGCCCTTCTCGCCGTGGTCCTCCGAGACCCGTCGACGCCCTCGGCGCGCGCCAGGGCCTCCACCGCCCCGCGGCGCGCGAGCGCGGCGGCCGCGAGCACGAGGGCGGCCTGATCCTCTCTTGGCCTCCGCTGCCTTGACCGCTGTCCGCAGCCTGCGCACGGTGACGATGGCCTGGCAACCTGCCCACGTTGGCGGTGGCACGTCGTTGAGGAGGGGGAAGAGCACACAGGCACAATCCATCGTCGACTCCCAGGAACATGTAGGACAATGTGGGAAGTGTGTGTGTGTGTGGGGGGGGAGAGAAGACGAAAACTCCGAGCCGATGGCAGACCTTTGGCGAATCGTCGGATTTGTGTGCATTTCGTATTTATCTGTGTGTCCTTGGGCCCCTTCGGTCGTGCCTGTGGCTGGCGTCGCGGGAGGCGGCGCCCGCCCGCTGGAGCGCCAGCGCCGCCGAGGGGGGGGGGAGCTACTTCGCCGGCACGGCCTGCAGGCTCTCTCCGCCCTCGACGGCGGGAACATCTTGGGCTCCGCGCCGCTGGTCCTCTGCACGGCCTCCGCCAGGAGGTCCACTGCGCGGTCGACCTCGCTCCGCTTTGCCTACAGTGCTGTTTTTTTGTACATGCTCCGCGTGCGGACCATGTATTAGAAATGCAGGGATTGAGTATTAGAATCAACGATGAGTTCATGCATACATTTATTCAAAAATTAATCATGTATTGAAACCAAATATCTTAAATTATCATATGTATTAAGAACTGCCCTGTAGGGAGGCCTCAGTGCTGGAGCAGGAGGCGACGTCCTCCTGCTGGAGCTCGAGCGCCTCCGGAAGGTGAGCCGCGTGTGTTTGCGGCCTCGCTGAGACTTCGAAGCGACCGGCTTCAGGTGGACCCCACGCGCACAAAGGCCGCCTTCCTTGGCAAGAAGAGCATTCGATTTACATCTGTGGCAACTGCCGCATCGGCTCCAGAGACGAGAGGAACCTGTCATCGAACGAAGCTCCCCTGCGTTGGTCGACGGGCCCCGAGCTGACGGGACGGGATCCGCAGTGCTTCAGCGCCACGGGCAGGCACAGGAGACTTGGGATCTGGGTGCGCTATCGGACGCGCCCCAGGACACCCCCCCTCAAACCAGGATAGCTTGAGGGAGGAAAGTGAGTGGAGGAGGAGGAGAAGGTGGAGGAGGAGGAGGAGGAGGAGGACCAGTTTAAACCCAAGAGTCATACACGATGTTGTCATAAACCCTCCCTCCAAGCTCCCCCTTCAGAGGCCACTAGAAGGGTTCATTTTCACTGAGGGAATTTTGCCTAGTCGGACAACAACCGCTTGAAGACCTTGACGCATGCCAAAACAGTATTCTCGGGACTCCAACGCCACGGTTCAACCTGATTGTTGCATCTTGACGAACTTGACTCGTGCTAGAACGCCGCTCCTGTAATTTCAACACCGCGAATCAACGTAACGGTTGCACCCTCATAATCCCGAACCTTTCCAACATACATTTTCTGGTACGTTGGCCATGGGAACCCGTGAACCTCTTGCAAGTGTTCAATACGAATGTGCGCGGCGTTAATGCGAGAGCCACAGTTTGAAAAGGAACCGCCGTCAATCCGTGAAACTCTTGCACATGTTTGATACGAATGTGCGCGGCACCCTCCTAACACCCCCCTCAAGCCAGGATTGCTTGAGAGAGAAGAGTGAGAGGAGGAGAAGGAGGAGAAGGAGGAGGAGGAGAAGGAGGAGGAGGAGGAAGAGAAGGAGGAGGAGGAGAACGAGGAGGAGTCGACGGAAGCGAAGGAGGGCGAGCAAGGAAGGATATGGTGGAGATAAAGTGGGGAAAGATGCAGGGCGAGAGGGAGGGAGGAGGGGGGGAAGGGGTAGGAGGGGGAAGGAGTGAGAAGGGTACGGAGGATGTGGAAGGATCGATGACGGTGCCAGGACGTGGAGGGAAGAGTGTGGGGGGTTGACGTCTGGCCTCTCCAACTTCACACTTTCACACAATGAATACTACTCTCCCTCCCACGACGACCCAGACAGAGGTCGTGGCCTGTCCCCCTCCGCGTTTTGATGTTTAACATATGATCCCCAAAAGTGGTCGATCATATGCGTTGTTGTCCAATCCCTACGTTTTCGGTGTTTCCAAGAGGGCGCTTCCTCCAGAGCGTTGGCTCCATGTTCTGGCTCTCGGTCCTTCCAATCATACTCCCGCTGCAGCGTTGATTTCATTTCTTTGTTGCGGATCTTCCAAGTCGTGTTCCCGCTACAGCGCTGGCTCTCATTTAACGCTTCCGCTCTTCCCGCACCGTCCATTTACATTGTTCTGCTTGCGTCACGTCTGGTTCTCTCAGAACCTGTTGTCTAAATGAGTCGTGTTCTCGACCAGCGCCATGCGTTATGCCGCAATGCGTCACTACGCCATGCTATGGCATGTGACGTTTTGCTGTGCTCTTCAACGCTGTGCTACGCCGCGCCCAACCATGCATCTCGTATCCTCTCGGGACGATTGCCCTGCTCGACATCCGACTGTGCGAATAGAGAGGAGATCTCCGCCATGGTCAGGGACGGGAGGGAGGAGGTAGGACGCCAGATAAGACGCTTGCGCACATAAATTGTCCCACTCCCCTCGTCCGCCTTCCTCTCGTCCTCCCCCGTCTCCTCCACCTCGCCCTCCCCCTCCTCCCCCGCCTCCCGGGTACGACCTCGCGCGCCCCCGTCGCCCAGACGGACGCGAGACTCGCTGTCCTCGTAGTCCTCCAGTGCCTCCACCTCGCCCTCCTCCGCCTCCTCCTCCTCCGGCTCCTCCCCCCGTCACCCACCCAGGCTCTTCTCCCTCTTCCTCGCCCTCCCGGCGGCAGCGGGGAGGCTATTTTTCCGAGCGTTGCGGTTCTTCATGAAGCCTGGCGGCATCGTCAAGGTGTCTTCGAATAGAAGTGCTTGGGTGCCAAGACGGCGGCGGAGAGGCATGTTCTTCCAGCGTTACCCTTCTGATTGAAGCTTGGTGTTTTACCGTGAGGGCATCTTCAAATAATGTTGTGCTCGAGTCATGGCGGAGGCGGGAGGAGCATCACATCACCCTCCTCACGTCCCCCTCGCTTCCTGCGCCTCCATCCCTCCGCATCATACCTATCTTCACAATGTCGGAGGCCTGCGAAGGGGAATGTGAGAAGGAGAAGGCCTTCTCAGAAGGCGGTGGGATGTCTCAGAAGCCCTCGCACCTTCTGAGACACGTTCTGCGTCTTCGGGGAAGGCTTGGAAAACTTCTCCGAATGCTGGGAATTTCCGAGCCTTCTCAGAAGACCTTTTTCATTCCCTCCTGGCTCGCCGCCGACTAATAGCCATCGGCCCATCCCGCCACCGTATCTGGGTTGTGGGTGGTAGACATCTTGGATGTTCGTTTGGATGTCGCGAGTGGCACCTCGGGGGCCTCTTGGGGCAGATTTGAGGCCTCTCGGGGGCCGTTTTGGGGCACCTTCGGGCGCCTCTGGGGCCGTCTTGGAGCCCTCTTGGGCAGTGTTGGGGCCCTACTGGGAGCCTCTTGGACCGTCTTGGGGCAGTCGGGAGCTCGAAAAGTCGAGTACACCAAATCATTGCCAAACCTTGTTATCGGAGAATCAATCATTTTGGCCTCTCGGGGCCCTCTTGGGAAAGTTCTTGTGGCTACCTTGGGGCGTCTCGGAGGCCTCTTGGGCCGTCTTGAGGCCATCTTGGGCTTCTCGGGGTGATCTTTGTGCGTCTCAGGCCCTCTTGGACCGTCTTGAGAGCCTCTTGGGGCCCTCTTAGGGTCGAACATGTCATGCGAGAAGCCGCGGCAAGCCCCCCACAAGCCGCGCCAAGCGTCTGAAGACTTGGCAAGTGGGGCCCCGGGCCCCTTAAAAACTCCTCAGGATTGAGGACTGCGGTTTAATGGATTGGGCAAAGGACCTGAGGACACGCCCACTCCGTGCTCAGAGGCACGGTGGCGGATACGTCTATAGCAGCGCTCCGATACAAGTCCCGCGTCCTTTTAGAACCTTATGCATTATTCAGCCTCCTGTTCTCAGTGTGCATGTGCAGTTATAGGTAGTGTTAGTTGTTGTTCTTTCTCTCTCTATCTCTTTCTCTCCTTCTCTCCCTCTCGTTCTCTCGCTCTCGCTCTCTCTCTCTCTCTCTCTCTTTGTCTCCCCTCTCTGCCTTGAACCTGTGCACAGATGTAGCTGTCCCAATCTCCCTCGTTCATCCCCTCTATATGTCTCTATATACCTCTCTCTCTCTCACGCGTGCGCGCTCTCTTTCTCTTTATTTCTCTCTTGAATTATTTCTCCCTCTCTCTCTCTCTTTCCTTTTTTTTTTTTCTCTCTCTCTCTCTCTCTCTCTCTCTCTCTTTCACACACACACACACACACACTCTCTACACATATGTGTATAGATGCGTACGCATTTAGGATCGCCCTTCAGGTGATAACGGGAGTTTGGGAGTGCAGCGTTCGGTTTACGATAGAGGTCAGATCGGAGTCATGACGCATCGTTCTAGCGATCTCGGTCTCGTACACGAGAGTCACCAAGTAGTGTTTGCGCTTGGGGGTTCTCATTCCTTCTCAAAGGGACTGGGCCGTGTGGGCGGTCTGGCGGCTATGTTCCCGCCATCGCCGCCCCGTTGCCAGGTCGTCGCCGCCTGTTGTCTGGGCCGAGTGGGCGGTCTGGCGGCTATGTTCCTGCCGTCACCGCCTCATCGCCGCCCGTTGTCTGGGCCGTGTGAGTTTTCAAAAACAGATTGCAGCAAAAGGGACGAAGTGCACACGCGCGCGTCGTCGCGCGCGCATGCCAACATCTGTCAAAAACCGTAGGTCTCGTAAGGATTTCAAAATCGAGTGTCCCGAATATATTTATATACATATATATATATGTTTAAATAGAAACACATCTTTTCGCAAAAAGAATGTTCAAAACAAACCGTGCGTTCGGGCCTCTGCGAATTATGAAGAAAACCGTTGGTTCTTCAACATCGTTATAGTTTGCTACCAAATGGCCCTCTTGCGCGCGCATGTCGGAATCGTTCGAGGGTTCCTGCGCACGTCCTGTCGCAATAATCCCTTGCAAAAGATGTGACGAAGTGCGCGCGCGCGTCATCTTGCGCGCGCTTGCCGAAATCCCGTAAAAATCGAGATTGCAAAATCGAGTGCCCCGCGAAGATCTAAAAACAGTCGGTGTTGCAACATCAGTCTTTGAATGCCTGCGCTCGCATTCCTGCGAATTCTTGAGAAAACCATTTGTTGTTTCTTAGCAAAAAAGGAAAACAAAAAGGATGTTCATTAAATTCAGCCCAACCAGCCACCCGCGCTGGGCCACTCTCGCACGCCGGCCGCGCGCGCATTTCGAACTCCCTCCAAACAGTTCATCACCGACGCGAGGACGCCGTCACCATCGCCGGCGTGATCAGCATCGGCGCCGTCACTGGCGTTGCTGCCGTGGTTGTCACCATCGTCACCAGCATCGCTAGAATCATCACCGCGTTTACCCGCATTGGCGTTGCCATGACAACGCGCCCGTCCAAGTCGCCGACTCGCACAGAAGTGCCCGCTGGGATGCGCCCAGCGGTCAGCGCCACCGCGGCCGCGCCGGTCGCGCGAACTTAACTGGCCGCTGCGCGCGCGATACCATGCGCGGGCTAGCGCGGCCGGAGGGATGCACCAGCCAACTCCGCCACTCATCGCAATCGCTGCCGCATGGCGTTTGCGAACATTGCACCGCATACGATTCTTTTTTATATAAAAAAGAATAGGCTCTCCCCCCCCGGGGTTCTCCGTTTTCCTTTCCGTCATGCATTTTACCCTTGGTTCTGCCCCACCGCCCACCCGAAATATGAATTCGAACCATCCCAGCCCAACCAATATCCCCCCCCTTCCCGCCATCGTTTTTGCCAAAAAAAACCTATGCGCGCGCATTCTTTGATAGAAATCAAAAGTGTTCAAGAATATCTTGCCAAAACACTGGGACGAAGTGTGGCACACGCGCGCGTCGTTGCGAGCGCATGCCGAAATCCTTCGAAAGCCCCCGGTGCCGTCGGGATTTCAAAATCGAGTTCCAAGAACATGCTCCCTATACCCAAAGATCCGATGTATTTAAATGATCCCGACCGGGATATACACACATATATATATATAAAGTTCAAACAAATTTTGCGCGCTTTTGCGAACCTTTTGAAGAAACCATGCGTTGTTCAACATTTGCGAACATGCTACCAAACGAGCTTCGCCCGCGCATATCGAAATCGTTCGAACGCCCCTGCGCGCGTGCCGTCGCGAGAGTTTTTCGCAACAAATGGGACGGCGCGCGCGCGTCATCGCGCGCGCATGCCGGAATCCGTCAAATTCGAGACGAGTTCAAAACCGAGCGTCCGACAAACATACAACAACATTTTGATTCGCAACATCAGTTTTCGAGAAAGCGTACGCTCGCGCGAATTCTTGAGAAACCCATCGGTTTGTTCAACATGTTCATGTAAGTATGCCAAACGGGCCTCTCGCGCCGCATGCCGACAGCATTCGCACACCTTTGCGCGCGTGTTTGGGGGGGCGCTGCCCGTGTCAAACACTGCCATGCGGGCCATTCTCGCGCGTCGGCCGCGCGCGCATGCCGAACTCTTTCCAAAGCCTTCCTCACCGACGCGAGAACGCCGTCATCGTTGTCGGCGTGATCAACATCTGCGCCGTCACTGGCCGTGCCGCTGTCGGTGTCAGCATCGTCACCAGCATCGCTACCATCATCACCGTGTCTACCACCGTCCACGTTGCCATGATACCGCGCCCGCCCAAGTCGGCGACTCGCACAGAAGAGCCCGCCGGGACGTGCCCAGCGGTCAGCGCCACCGCGGCTGCGTCGGTCGCGCCAAAGTACACGGCCGCTGCGCGCGCGTGCATGCGCGGGCTGTCGTGGCCGCACAGACGCACCCTCAAGCGCCAAGCACTCATTGCAATCGCCGCCGCTTGGGGTTTGCACACCAAGTGGCGGGCAGGTGGGTGGGATGCTTGCGCGAGCAGTGGAGTGGCCAACCCCAAGTTGAGCCCTGTGTAATTGTATCACATCGGTTGCACCATATACATATGCATATATATATATATATATATATATATTGTCCCAGCTAAAATTGGGCCACATAAATTGCACTACGTAGATACCACCACATATAGTGCAAATCCTGGATTCCACATTATAGTTTTGCACAACGTAGAGTGCGCAACATTAAGGGTTCCACAGCGATTCCTCAACAGCTATCATGCCACATCGATCGCACCGCTTGTAGTGTTTCGCAAAGGCAGTACCACTTATATAGCCAGGAGCAAACTGTTTGGGTTCATGTTGGTTGATATGGTTGTGTAGTTATTGTATGTGTAGATACGCGTGTACTCACATATGTGTACACACATCTGGATAATCGGACACCTGGTCGGCCGATCGGCCACATTACCGACACTCATAGAGATAGAGAGACAGAGAAAGGGAGGGATCGACACGTCTGTCTCCCCGTACATTGTCCATGGCATTATGTTTGTGGATCCATTTGGGTCGCAGTACCTGACCGCCCATGTCCATGCACGTTGAACCCCGAACTGAAAAGGGACATATGATTACGTGCTTGGTTTCTTGCGCGTTTGTGGGCATCTGGCCGCCTCAGACATCCGAAGCTGTCGAATCGGCCGAAGCATGCCTCATGCAGATGTTAAGTTGTTGGGCGCCAGGATCCTTCAGTGATCTCGTTGCAGGTCCATGGAGACAGTGATCACTGCAGATCTGATAAAACAATGTTGCGTTCGGAATGGGGGTGTAAAGCGGCGTGATGAGATGGTTAAATGCGTGCGTCGTTTGCGCAATCAGAAAGCCTCTTGGCTTTGTGCGTCAGGCGCACGTTCCCTCTCTGCCCAGGTGCTGTTGGGGTCCGCTTCTCTTATATTGTCGGCTCCGCGATGGACAACGAGTTTGTGCACACGGAGGGGCTGCAAGGGTATGTTTCACGCTTCGCGTACCCCCACCAGCCCATCCAGAAACGATGCCCATGCGAGTTGCATAATATTTGAACAGAGAAGGGAGGCAGCGGTCGAACCGACGTCCGGGATCAGCCTGAGCAGACCCACGAGTCAACCCTCAGTGCCTTTCCTGGCCTTTCGACACGGAAGCACCTTGACAGCTTATGTTTGCCATTCGGGAGGCGTGTGTGGCTCTCTCCGGGCCCCTCTTGGGAGCACCTTCGAGCATTATGGGGGCCACTCCAAGGCCTCCTGAGAGCATCTTGGCGGCCATCGGTGAAAAAAGGGGGGGCTTATCTGCCCCGCCCCCCTGGAGCCCCAAACACCACGCCGTGGGGCGCTCTCGAGGCCATCTTGGGACCTTCTTTGGGCCCCTCGTGGGACGCGCTTGGGCAACCCTGAGGTCCCAGAAGCCCGTCAGGAGCGAAGAGGCGACAATGCACTAATCAGTGGTTTCCAAGTGGTGCTGGAATGTTTTGGGCCTCTTTGGGGCGGCCTTGAGAGGTTCCTGGAGCCGCCGTGGGGCGGTGTTGGGGGCCCTCGGATGCGTATTGGATGACAGACTGGGCCCTCGTGTGCTGTCTTGCGCCATCGTGGGTACCGTCTAGAGTTATTGCGAAGGCCTTACGGCCGGTGCCGCCGACCCTGAAGGGGAGGACGACGACGACGACGCTGACGTGGCTCAGAGTCCTCAGGGATTCTGTTTGGGATCTCTTGGGAGCGCTCTCGGAGGCCTCTGGAGTGTGAGCGAAGCGAGGGCCCCCTAACAGGGCTGTCCCTCTGGAGCCCGAATAATCACCTCTTGAGGCCCTCTTGGGCGTTCATCGGGCTATCTTGGAGCCCATCTTGGGCCGCATGGGCACACCATGGAGACCGCAAAGATGCATCATCGGAAGCAAATCGGCTAGTTCGCCGACAGCAGTTGTTTCCATTCATATTGTGGTGTCGGGCCATCTTTTGAAGAGACGGTGCCCCGCGTCCTCCTCTCCTCTCCTCTCCTCTCTCCTCTCCTCTCCTCTCCTGTCGTATCCTCTCTTCTTCTCTCCTCTCCTCTTCTCTCCTCTCCCTCTCCTCCCGCTTCTCCCTCCTCATGACACCCCCCTCTCTTTGGCACACCCCTCACACGCTGTGTGAACCAATAGGGAGCTCCACCGAAGGCCCTCGTGGCATGGTTCGCATGCCGCCCCCGCTCCATTTGGGCACACCCCTTACACGCTTCGTGGCCCCATAGGGAGTTCCTCCGGAGGCCCCAGTGGCATGGTTCGCTTGCCGCCCCCCTCCATTTTGGAACACGCATTACACGCTTCGTGGCCTCATCGTGTGTTCCACCGAAGGCTCTTGGCATGGCTCGCATGCCGCACCCCCCCTCCACTTCGGCACACCCATTACACAATTCGCGGCTCCATAGGGAGCTCCACCGAAGGCCCCAGTGGCGGTGGTCGCATGGGGTTTCGCCCGCCCAGACAGCGTTCCGTGTCCCCATGGGAGTTCTGACGAAGGTCCCAGTGGCGATGTTCGCATGCCCCATCGGCAGCTCCACGGAACTCCTCAGTGGCCGTGTTCGCATGCGTTTCCCCCCCACCCAGTACAGCGTTTCGCGGCCCCATAGGGAGCTCCACCGAAGGCCCCAGTGGCGGTGTTCGCATGCGTCTCCCCCGCCCAGTACAGCGCTCCGGGGTCCCATAGGCAGCTCCACCGAAGGCCCCAGTGGCGGTGTTCGCACGCGTTTCCCCCACCCAGCACACCGCTTGGTGGCCCCATAGGGGGGTCTCCACCGAAGGCCGCTTGGTGGCCCCATAGGGGGGGCTCCACCGAAGGCCCCAGTGGAGGTGTCCGCATGCGTCTCTCCCACACAGTACAGCGCTTCGTGTCCACATGGGGAGCTCCACCCGAAAGCCCCAGTGGCTGTGTCCGCATGCATCTCCCCCACCCAGGACAGCGCTTCGTGGCCCCACACGCAGTACAGCGATGCGCGGCCCCATAAGGAGCGCCTTTGTCAACGTACTTCTTCTGCAGTCGCCAAATGTGCCGCGTGCTCCACCGGCGCGCCAGGTGCTCTGCTCGGGCGCGGCGCGCGCGGAGTGTGCCAGGTGCGCCAGGGTACGTGACAGCACGCGCGGGGGAAGAAGACTGACCCCCCCTGCAATCCGTGCGGAGAGCAGGTGCGAGGTGGCGGCGGGTTGGTCGGCATGGAGCGTGGTGCGCACACCCGCAAGCGCTTTGCACTCGTTTGGGCATGGACGGTGGGGCCGCACACACACACACACACACACACACCACACACACACACACCACACACACCACACACACAAACACACACCACACACACACACCACACACACACCACACACACACACACCACACACACACACACACCACACACCACACACCACACACACCACACCACACACACCACACACACCACACACACCACACACACACCACACACCACACACACCACACACCACACACACACACCACACACACACCACACACACCACACACACCACACACACCACACACACCACACACACCACACACACACCACACACACCACACACACACACACCACACCGCGCACACACAAACACAGAAGGCGGGTGCCCCAGTCATACCCGTAAGAAGAGTGCAGCATGATCCTCGGATGCCCGCGCATGGCCCAAGAAGGTGCAGCACCGTACGCGTGGCACCTGCTCTCTCGGTCGTCACGGCGGGCCTGCACACGCGGGGCGGTGAGGCCGCCGCCGTGGCCCCCAGAAGCGCTTGGAAAAGGACCCGGCCCACAGCAGCTGCGAGTACACCTACCTTAGGCGATGCTTAAGAAAACTTAAATTTTCGGCCAGAGTCTCGATTATTCTTCATGTTTCGATGTAAATCCTAAGATTTGAATCGAAATTTTGGGTTTTTATTCAAGCTCTGAGACTGTGAATTTCTTAACCCATGATTTCTTAAGCATTTCGCAGGGTGTAGCGCAGGACATGACTCAGGCGATCGCAAACATGGATTGAGGGGGCGTGGATTGGCGACGGGTCCCGCTGCCATGGCTAATCGCGGGTTTCCGCCGCCGAGCGAGGCGGCACTGGCCGCATTTCGGGGAGGGCGCCTCCCCCAATCCATGGATGTGGCGACCGCGCGCCAAATCCATGGGTCGCTAATCCATGTTTGCGCGCCCCCGAATGAGCTTCGCCTCACATGCAATGCGCCACGAAAGGGGAGACTCCCTGTGGAGTGTCAACGCGTGAGGTGCCGAAATTCGAGGGGAGCGCATGCGATGCCGTCGGAGGAGCTCCTTGCGAGGCCACGAAACGCCCGAAGGGTGTACCGAAATGAGCGGGGGGACGCTATGCGGCACCTTGCCACTGAGGCCTTCGATGGAGCTCGCTGCGGGGCCACGAAAAGTATGCGGGGCGTGCCGACATGGGCGGTGGGGCGATATGGGGAACTTGCCACTCAGGCTCTCGGTGGACCTCCCTAGGCAACGAAACGTGTGGTGTTTGTATGTGCCAAAATAGGCGGGGAGGACGCCATGCGGCCACACCCCGCGGACTCCTGTGGAACTCGATATGGAGCCACGAAGCGTGTGAGGGGCGCGGGGGGATGCTATGTGGGCACACCCCTTGGGGCCTCCAGTGGAGCTCCCTATGCGGCCACGAAGCGTGTGGGGGATGTGCTGGAATGGGCGAGGACCGCGGCCACACTCCGTGAGGGACTTGACTACCGGAAAGCTTCAATGAGGGTGTTTGTGGGGATACATTAGCCTGGCGAAGTACCCTGCCATATGCAGTTGTGAGTACCGCAGGTGTGGGCACCGCCTTCGGTGGAGCTTCTTATCTGGCCACGAAACGCTGTACTGGGTGTATGGAGACGCATGCGCTTTTTGCCACTGGGGCCTTCGGTGGAGCTCCATATTGGTCACGAAACGTTGTGCTGGGTGGGGGAGAGGCATGCAAACTTTGCCACTGGGGCCTTCGGTGGAGCACCATATAGGGCTACGGAACGCCACACTGGGCGGGGAAGACGCATGCGAGTGCAGCCATTGGGGCCTTCAGTGGAGCTCCCTATGGGGCTACGGAACGCCGCACTGGGCGGGGGAGATGCATGCGAGTGCAGCCATTGAGGCCTTCGGTGGAGCTCCCTATGAGGCCACGGAGCGTTGTCTTGAGTGGCGGAGACGCATGCGAGCTCTGCCATCGGGATCTTCGTTGGAGCTCCATATGGGGCCACGGAACGCTGTACTGGGCGGGGGAGATGCATGCCAGTGCAGCCATTGGGGCCTTCGGTAGAGCTCCTGATGGGGCAACGGAGGTCTGTACTGGGTGGGCGAGATGCTTGGGGCCTTCGTTGGAGATTCTTATGGGGCCTCGAAACGCTATACTGGGCAGGGGAGACGCATCGGGCCACGGAGCGCTCGCCTGGGTGTGGGAAACGCATGCGAGCTCCGCCACCGGGACTTTCGGTGGAGACCCCTATGGGGCCACGGAGCTCTGTATTGAATGTGGGAGGCGCATGCGAGCTCCGCCATTGGGATTTTCGGTGGAGCTCCCTGTGGGGCCACGGAGCGCTGCACTGGGCGGGGGGATGCACGCGAGTGCAGCCATTTGGGCCGTCGGTGGAGCTCCCTATGGGGCCACGGAACGCTGCTCTGGGTGCGGGAGATGCATGCGAGTGCAGCCATTGGGGCCTTCGGTGGAGCTACCTATGAGGCCACGGAGCGTTGTCTTGGGTGTGGGAGACGCATGCGCACTTTGCCACTGGGACCTTCGATGGAGCTCCCTATGGGGCCACGGAACGCTGCAATGGGTGGGGGAGATACATGCGAGTGCAGCCATTGGGGCTTCCAGTGGAGCTCCATATGGGGCCACGGAACGCTGACGCATGCGAGTGCAGCCATTGGGGCTTTCGGTGGCGTTCCTTATGGGACCACAAAACGTTGAACTTGGTGGGGGGGACGCATATTGATGAGGGCAGAGGCAATCAGGGGGGGAGGGAGGAGGTAGGAGGGGGAATATGAGAGGTGGGAGACGCAGGGCGCTGTCTCTTCAAAACGAGGAGCCAACACCACAGGATGGTCGGAAACAAACGTGGGAGGGATATGCCGAAGTGGGCGTGGAGACCCCCTGCGGCCACACCCCCTGGGGGTTTGCGTGGAGCCCCCACGCGGGGCCTCGAAGCGTGCGAGGGGTGTGCCGAGATGGGCATGGCGCAGGGCAGGGGGGAGGGAAGGAGGAGGCAGCGGGATGCGGGGCGCGCGGCGCTGCGGAGTCGGGGCGCGGAGCCATCGCCACGGGGTGGCGGGGACCCGTGCAAGCCGATCGCGGGGCGGCCGAGCACGCAGTCCATCCACAGGGTGGGGATGAGCGACTTTCCAAGACCACACCCTGCATCCTTGCCTTAAGTCGGGCCTGTCCCCCTACAGGGGGATTTCCGACGAAAAATTAAAATACCCCAAACATACCCCAAACAGGCAACACATACTCAAACAATAGTCCCCAGGCTATTTTTGGACTATTGTTAGACTATTCTTGGGGTATTTGCTATTTTTCGTCGAACATCCCCCTGTAGGGGGACACGCCCGACTTAGTCCTTGCCCCTGCGGCCCACCCTGGAGGACCGTCGCCGGCCAGCGTCGTTCGGAAAACGCTCGCGTGGCCCTCCAGGGCCCGCGCATCCGTACCGCGCATCCTTCCTCTACGGGCTAGGTGCGATCCAGATCTTGCTGTAGGCTGTGTATTGCTCTCGACATGGATGGTAGGATGCGGGTCGGTCGAGTGGGGGGGTGGACGGCGTGTATCAATGAAGAGCGGAAGGGACAGGGTTGGAAGAGGAAACGCTCTTGACCACCGCCAAGATGGCTGGCGGGATTTCAAAGCCCGGCGGGACGGCGGTGCGAGGTTCGTCATATGGCCTGTCGGGATAGGAAGGTTTCCGTTGCGTTTGTTATCCGAAGTGGTGTTGTCACATGTCGTAGACGGCGGCGTGTCATTCAGTCGGTTCGGTCTTGTCCGAACGGTTCTGGTTCCTGCGGTCGTATAGCATGCCGTTGTTAAAACACGTGGACGTGACGTTTGCACGTAGTCAGGCGGTAAGCAAGTGTTAGCCCCTACATTGGTTCGGCATCATTTCATTCGAGGTCAGGAGACGATGCTTGTTCCCTTTGATCCCTTCGCCCAAAGAGTCAGTACGTCAGCGGCATGAAGCGAAGAACATCCACCTTTCGGACTGCGAATATACGCGATGCTAACAATCATGCCAGATCGAACACGCCCGAACGATAGGCAGCGCAGCGTGCGCGCACGTATCCAAATACGTGCGCACGGTGGGGAACATGTGTGGGCGTTGTTGCCTCAATGCGACATGTGCAGGCACGAGCCCCCACACGGCGCGTGCAGGCACGCGTGTGCATGTAAGTTGCAAGTGTTGCCCGCAAGGTCTTAAGTAGTTCGCGAGGAGGGCCTATGCTGAAGCGACGCAAGTGCAGCACTTGTGTTGAAAGGAGGAGGAGGAAGAGAAGGGGAGGAAGAGGAGGAGGAGGAGCATGAGGTCGGCGTAGTGCAGGGCCAATGTAGACAATAGAGCGAGGTAGGGGCCATCATGGCGGAGCGAATCCAGACAAGGCAACCATAAAGCGTGTCAGTGAGCAAGTCTATCGCATGTTTCACGGCACAGGCTTTCAGGGCTGCCTCTCGGAGACATGGGCAGGGTTGCCTACTACCCGGCCAGTTCGATTAGGCGCGTTGATGGATGCGCGCAGTATCGATGGGTGCGATTACAGCAGGTTCGTACTATCTCATCTCGTTGTGCAGGCAGCGTGGGCGCGGACAGTCAAGATGAATTACCCCCAGAGATCGCTCGAGACGAGACTGATCAGCTCACGCGTGAACAGGATTTCATAGCGCACGCTTTTCTGACATCCACTCGCGGTGCGCACCACTACAGAAGAGCCCCACATCGAAAGTGCATACGGCGAATCGCCGCCGCCCGTCGCCCTTTAGGAGATGCCTGTGTGACCAAACGTTTAGGCAAAACGGTTGGGCAAAGCTATTGGACCATGCGCTCCCCCAGAAATTGTGGAAGCTTTTCGGGGAACACGTGGGTGAGGGAGATGAGATTGAGGAGGATGAGGACAAACGAGGATGAGGAGAAGGATGAGGAGACCTATGGGGAGCTTCTTGGGTCATTATTGGGGCCTCCTGGAGGCTTCCTGGGGGCCTCTTGAAGGCCTTCTGGGGGCCTTCTTGGTCTTCTTTGGGGGCCTTGGGGGGAATCTTGGGGGCCTCTCTGGGCGTCAGACGGCGTTCCTAGCCCGTCTGACGCCGTCAGATACAGTCTTGGGAGCCCCTCTGTGCCCTCTTGGGGTCCTCTTGTGGCGCCTCAGGGTCATCTTGAGGGTCATCTTGGGCGTCTTGGAGGCCTCTTGGGTTGTCTTGGAGTCCTTTGGGGGGCCGTCTTAGGAGCTTCTTGGGGCGTCCTGAGGCCATCTTGGAGGCCTCTCAGAGCTTGGGGCACTGCTGGCAACCTCTTGGGCCCTTGCGTCGTCGGAATGCTTTTTCGAAGCAGATGCCAGAATCTTGCTTTTTTCCTGCATTCAAGAAACAGCTGCTGTTGGCCTATTCTGGCCTGCTTTCCTGGAGGACCGCTTGGAGGCCCCTTGTGTTGCCTTAGGGTCCTTTTGGGCGCTTCTTGGGCCGTGTCAGGCTGTCTTGGACCAACGTGGCGGTCTTGGAGGCATCTTTAAGGCCATATCGGGGCCTTCTTGGGCTCTCTTGGGGCTTGGCCGTCTTGGAGGCCATCTTGGCCGGGCTGCAGGCCAACGGAGTTGGATGCCTCTGAGTTTGATGCTGCTCTCCAGGTGGCCTGCGCGCTGGGCTGACGCCCTGCGGGGAGCAAGACTTGTTGCTAGATTAGTGTAAGCGTGCCAAGCTTAAAAACCAGCAGGGCGTCAAGACACTGAGCCAGCGACCTTGCGCCCTCACAAAAGTACACGCGCTTCCGCCAAGAAGGTAACGGGAAGAGCGAGGTACGAGTGATGACATTCTGGTGGGGCGGAACCCTCTACGAAGGGAGGGGTCCAGGGGAGGGGGGTAGGCCAGCCTACCGGGATCCAATGGCCAGCCTCCCCCTTCCCCCAGACTGCCCAAGAGGCGCCCAAGACGCCCCAAGAGACGCCCAAGACGGCCCAAGAGGGGCCCAGGAGGGCTCCAAGAGGGCCCAACGCGCCCCAAGAGGGCGCCTAAGAGCGATCCAAGATGGCACCAAGACGGCCCAGGAGGGCCCCAAGAAGGTCCAAGGGGCCCCCAAGAGGACCCCCAAAAGGGCCTGAGGACGTCAAAACATTGATTTTCCATAGGTTTGTCTATGCTTGGTCAAGTCTCGCTTTCTGGCCAAGCACGGCCCAGGACGGCCCAAGAGGCCCCAAGGATCGTCCCAAGACGGCCCCAGGGGGCCCAAGAGGGCCCCAAGACGGTCCACAGGGCCCCAAGACGGGCCAAGAGGACCCCAAAACGGCGGAAGAGGGTTTGTAGCCATGCTGGTTCACGAGCGAAGGTGTGCGACGGGCCCAGAGGCGACCATGGTGCAAAGCGTAGACGCCAGTCTGAAGACTGCGCAGAAACATGCGGCGGCGGGGCGCCGGGCAGAAGCCCGCCGGGCCTACGAGGAAGCGTGGACCGTGGCGGTGGCTTCGCCGAAGGCAGACCCGCTCCTCGGTGCGGTGGCGGTCCTGGGCTACGCTGTCCTGGCGCTGCAGGATCGCGCCTGGCCGGAGCCCGTCCTCGGCCGAGAGCTCGACGAGCTTCTGCTAGCGGCGCTGGAGGCCGCACAGGGGGCCAAGCAGCGCAGTCGTACGCTGGAGGGCCAGCTCGTCTTATTGAGGAGCCAGGCGCTTTTTGCGAAGCCGAAGGAAGACGTCGCTTGCCTCGATCAGGCGATCGAGGCGAGGCACGCATCCCAGGCCTTGTTGCAGGAGGGGGCTGTGGAGGACCTTCCCTGGAAGGCGGCAGATGCCGAAGCCTTGCTCAAAGAGTTGGAAGCGTCGCATGACCGCGGCGGAGCCGAGGCGAAGGCGTTAGGCCGGGGCGAACTCTTGGAGGGCTTGCGCCGTCTCGGCGGCGACGATGTGGCGGACGGCGTGTCTACGCTCTTCGATGCCTGGTCGACTCCTGGCAGTGGCCCCGAGGGTTCCCCTGTCCTGGCCCTGACCGACTTCCTGCAGAGGTTCGTGGAGCTTGCCAGGCGTCTTGACCGGCCGCAGGACGCGCAGCCGTGCAGGGCCCCTTGCGAGGGCGGGCTTCCCGAGACGGCCTCGGAGCTCGAGAGGGAGCTGGTGGCCCTCGTGTCGCGAGAGGGCGCCGGCGGCTGGAGCGCCAAGGCCTCCGAGCTGCAGGCCCGGGGCTTCGCGGCGGCCGGGGCTGGGGCTTTGCAGGAGCTCTGGGTGTCGTTGGCACCGCAGCTGCGAGAGGCCGTGGAGACGGATGCAGCAATGGCCTGCGGCCACAGCTGCAGCACCTGCCCGACTCGGCACGACTGCCAGCTTCACGGAGCGCTGAAGGACATCGAGGACATGTGAGCATGTCGCACGGTTTGGGTGGTCGGCCTGACCGACGAGGACGCATCCCAGCATGCCACCGCAGTGTAGTCGAATCGTTTTTTTGTTGAGATGATGTAGAGGTGTAGTCTGCCAGCGATGTCTGCGCCATTTTGGAAGGTGGACCCTCGATCTGACCACTAGCCTCGGTAACCCTCCAGAACTTGGCAGAGTCGTGTCAATTGTGCATGTGCAGAATTCGGTCTGGCATGGCCAGGTTGGAGGCCGGCCTTGCGACCTTGTTGTTCGACCAATTCATTTACCTTGGTGTCGACATTCCCAAAGGGTTTTAAGCAAATCGGCAGAGTAAGTTGCCGTGGCAAGAGCCCAAGAGCCCAGCGCAAAAAAATATAAAAACGGCAGAAGAGGGCCCCTAGACGGCCTCAAGAGAGCCTCGAGAGGGCCCAAAGAGGCTCCAAGAGGGCCCGAAGACGCATCCAAGAGAGCCCCAAGACGGCCAAAGGCTTCCAAAACGCCCCAAGGTGGCCTCAAAAAAAAGCCCCAGGACGGCCCAAGAGGGCCCCAAGACGGCCCCCCAAAGAGGGCCCCAGGACGGCCTACGAGGGCCCTAAGACGGCCCAGTAGAACCTCAAAACGGCCCAGGAGGGCCCCAAGACGGGACCCCAAGAGACCCCCTAGAGAGCCCCAAGGCGGCCTAGAAGATCCCCAAGATGGGCCAAGAAGAACCCCAAAACGGCCCCAAAGGACTCCCAAAAGAACCCCAAACAGTCCCAAAGACCTCATGTAGCACCCTGGCTTCCAGCAGCGAGCGGTGACGTAACAAGCTCTTTACACCAAGGCTCCCCATGTCGCGGTGACGTGAAAAGCTCTTCGCGGCAACACCAAGGCTCCCAAGAGCGCAGGATGTCATGAGCCATCTTGGGCAAGTTCTTTCACCGCTCTTTCCGTTTCCGTGCCGACCCAAGTGACGGAAAGAGCGAGGTACGAGTGATGTACGTTGATTTGGGGCGAAGTTTTCCAGGGAGGGGTCCAGAGGAGGGGCGAGGCTTGGGAGCATGGATTCTAGTGAAGCGGCTCTTGGGCGCTTTCCGTAGCATGGTTCCTTTCAATGTTCTAGTGCAGCGGCTCAAGGGCCCCACGAAGACCCCAAAACAGCCCAAAGACGGCCCCAAGAGAGCCTCAGATGGCCTCCAGACAGTCCAGAGGGCCTCAGGGGGCCAAAAGCCTTGATGTCCCTATGGTTTTTCAAGGTTTTTCTGATTTTCATGGTTTCTGCCCCAGAAGGGCCCAACACGGCCCGCGAGACCCCAAAGTTCGTGCGGAGACGGCCCCAGAGGCCCCCAAAGGGGCCGAAAACGCTCCAAGGGGGCCCCCAGGCAGCCCAAGAGCATCCCAAAACAGCCCACGAGGGCCCCAAGAGGGTCCCAAGAGGCACCCACCCGAAGAGGCGGTGTGTACACTGGGCTGGTTGGGGGGGGACTGGGCTGGCCCCAAGACGGCCCACGAGGGCCCCAAGAGTGCCCCAAGACGGCCCTAAGAGAGCCCCAAGACGGCCCCAAGAGAGCCCCGAGAGGGCCCCGAGAGACTTCTAAGAGGATCCGAAGAGGCGATGTAGGGACTGGGCTGTTTGGGTGTGGGGACTGGGCTGGCCCCAAGACGGCCCAAGAGGGCCAAACTGGCCCCAAGAGGGTCCCCAAAAGACTCCCAGGAGGCCCCAGAGACGTGACACCATGGCTCCCAACAGCGAGCGGTGACGTAACAAGCTCTCTGAACATCAAGGCTCCCCAGAGCGCGGTGACGTAATAAGCTCTTAACAGCAAGGCACCCAAGAACGAGCGGCAACGTCAAGGTCTGTGAACACCAGGGTTTCCAACAGGGCTCCCAACACAGAGCGGTGACGCAACCAGCTCTTAACGCTAAGGCTCCCAAGAGTGAAGGGTGCCAGGAGCCATCCCAGGCAACTTCCTGCAGCGCTCTTTCCGTTCCCGTGCCGGCCCAGATAACGGAAAGAGCGAGGTACGAGTGAATGACGTTGTAGCGTGGGGCACAGCCCTTAAGCGGGGAGTGCAGAGGGGGGAGAGGTCCAGGGGAACGTGCTCAATCGCCGAATTCGTTTTTTTCCTATGATTTTTGCATGCTTTTCGGGTTCTCCCCGTTTCCGTCCCAGAAGGGCCACAGACGGCCCCAGAGGCCCCAAAGATCGTCACAAGACGGCCCCAAAGGGGCCCCAAACGGTCCAAGAGGGCCCCCATACCGGCCAAAGAGGCCCCCAATATCGTCCCAAGACGGTCCCATAGGCCCCCCAAAGGGGCCGAAAATTGTCCAAGAGGGTCCCCAGACGGCCCCAGAGGGACCCAAGAAGACCCAAAGGGCCCCACGACGGCCTACGAGAGCCCCAAGAGGGCCCCAAGAGGCTCCCAAGCGGGCCCCAGGAGGAGGAGGAGGAGGAAGAGGAGGAGGAGGAGGAGGAGCAGGAGGAGGAGCAGGAGGAGGAGCAGGAGGAGGAGGAGGAGGA
>CAUYUJ010006847.1:45002-52502 GCA_963575745.1 Prorocentrum cordatum
TGGAGGTGGAGGAGGAGGGGGAGGAAGAGCAGGAAGGGGATGAGAGACGGAGGAGGAGGAGGAGGAGGAGGAGGAGGAGGAGGAGGAGGAGGGTCGATCGATCGAGCTGTCGGGCCGATGTCGAGGGTGAATCGTGCTCTAAGCTAGACACAAGGGTGGCTGCTTAAGAAACTATCTCGGCCTAGCTGTGGTTCGCTTCGTAGCCTGGGGGAGCAGACGTCATCTGACGCTCGCGCCCTGCCTGCACCGTCAACCCCACGCAGAGGCCTGCGGGCAGGGTAGCACCCGCCCTCACGGAAGTCTACCCGCTCTGCTGCCAAAGCCTTACACCTGACTGTCTTCACTCTGGCTGGCTTCACTCTCTACATCGTCGTTATTGTCTTCATCGGAACTCAGGCTGGTACGCAAGGCAAGGGCAGTGCCATTATGGTCGAGCTCAAATACCTGTAATGAGGCCCACCACGAAAGTGCTTCGCCGACCATCTCCGACAGGATGCGTCCGAGCCACTCCCGAGATGGTGCGTGTCCCTCTCGAAGCCGCTCCTCGACGAGATCGTACACGAGGTCTGCGCACATGGCCTCGGGGTTCTGCTTCGACGTGTCGAGCTGGTTCTCCCTGTCGTCGACCTTGCTCTTCGCGGTCTTACCCTCGAACTTTAGCGCGTTTTCCGACTCCCGCGTGTGGTAGCACAGCGGCTCCTCTCCGCTCTGCTGGTCCTCGCACTCCTCCTGGGGCCGCTCCTCCTGCGGGGGGGTGTGCGTGCCGTAGCCTAGGAGGCCGCTCGGGTACGCGAGCTCGTCCGAAAAGCACGTCGAGTATTCAACCTCTGTGCCGCACTCGAGATCCTCCTCGGAATAGTGGTCCTCGGTATCCTCGCTCTCGGAAGGTGTGGGCCTCGAGTCCGATGGCCGCACCTCCAGCGCCCTCATCATCCGCGCGGTCTCCTCGTAGTCGATCTGGTCGGTTCCGTTTGTGTCCGCCTCGCGATTCATCTCGTCTGTGTCCTTGTGGCGCTACTCCGCGGCGCTGGTGAATCCTCCCCGCCGTGGTCGAAGATCTTGATCGCCTCGATCACCTCCTCCTTGATGTCGGTGTCCTGTAGGGTGTTGTACGTACCGTGGTCATCCGCGCCATGAAACCGCCAGCCAAGCAGTGCCGCACGAGCTACGTGCAGCCGCTGTCTCCGGTCCGCGCGCCTGCGCGCCGCCGAAAGGCCCGCGGCTGGGTGCCACAGCCCAGGCGGGGCGGGCACTCTCGTCCTTGGACAGCCAGATGCAGGTCCCGCGGCTGCGCCGCCGCGGCCAGCCGAGCCCGTCTCCCCCGCCTCCCATGCCGTCGCTGCCATGCGGGCCTCCGCCCAGTCGGTCGTCATCCACGTGCTGTGGAATGGGCTGCCCTGACAATCTCTTGGGCCTAGATGGCAGCTAGGAGGAGGAGGAGGAGGTAGAGGAGGAGGAGGAGGAGGAGGAGGAGGAGGAGGAGGGGGAGGAGGAGAGGGAGGACGCGGAGGAGGAGAAGAAGGAGAAGGATGAGCAGGCGAAGCAGGAAGAGCAGGATTAGCAGGAGGAGGAGGAGGAGGCAGAGGACGAGGAAGAGGAGGGAGATGGGGGGAGGAGGAGGGGGGGGATGGAGAGGGGGGGGGGGGGGAAGTAGGATTGGGGGGGGGGGAGGGGGGAAAGGGGCCGCAGGGGGAGGAGGGGGAAGAGGAGAAGGAGGAGGAGGGGGAGGAGGAGGAGGAGGAGGGAGGTAGAAGGGGAGGTGGAGGAGAGGAGGAGGAGGAGGGGGAGTAGGAGGGGAGGGGAGGAAGGAGGGGGAAGAGGAGGAGGAGGAAGAGGAGGAGGAGGAGGAGATGAGGAGGAGGATGGGGATAGGGAGGGGGAAGGGGGGCTGGGGAGAGGATGGGGAGGGGGGGGGGGGGGGGGTGAGGAGGAGGAGAGGAGAGGAGGAGGAGCAGGTGGGGAGCAGGACGAGAACTAATTATGAGGAGGTGGAAGGAGGATGAACAGGAGGGAGAAGGAGGAGCGAGGAGGAGGAGAAGAGGAGGAGAAGGATGAGGCAGCATTAGGAGGAGGCATGGGGAAGGAGCAGGGGGAGGGGGAAGGTTGGAGGGGGAGGGGGAGGGGGGGCATGGACGGCGGAGGACGGGGGAGGGGGTGGACGGAGAGAGGAACTTAGTGGAGGACAGGTGAGAGGAGGAGGAGAAGGGAGGAGGTGGGAGGAGGTGGGGAGGGGGAGAGGGAGGGGGCGGGGGAGGGGCGGGGGAGGGGGAGGAGGAGGAGGAGGCGGAGGAGGTGATGAGATGAGACCACTCGCGAAGCGAGTCAGAGAAAGTACAACCCTCGGGACCGCTTCTCACCATTGCTGAGAATTTGAGGCCATAGATTCCGAGAGATTCGGCTCAAGTACCCCTTCCGGGACTTAGTGATCGGGACAGGAAGGGGCCTACGGGCAGGGCGCGCGTCCGCAAGGCCACAAAGCTGCTGCTGGGTAGAATAACCACACGCCTTACAAAACCACAGGTCCAAGGAATAATGGTACAATATCACGTGTGAACCGTGAACCTCGCCCCCAGCGAGATGTAAAATTCGACCCAGGGGAGGTTTCGAGAGCGTGGCCGAAACATGCAACAAGTCGTAGCAATCTTGATTAAGCCAACGGGTCCTATTCGCCTCGCTGGTAGAGCTCTGACACCTAGAGCACGTTTTCCCACGCTCAGGCTGCGCCTAGAAGAGAACAGCGCCACAGCCACAAGAAGGGGGGGAGGGGCAACAGCAGCAGCAGCAGGGCGCCGTTGTTTTGACCCCATCGGCTTTGATAGCCTCCAAAGTGGTCCTGAGCAAACGTTCACGTATCAAACGAGCATCAGCCTCGACCTGGGGCAACTGAAACCTTTGCGCACAGGGGGCCCCAAAAAGCTTAGCAGCTATGCCATCAAGGTGGCCCACGAAGAGGTTCCCAGCAACGAGGGGCCCCGACAGGCCGCGCGCGACAACTTCCAGAGCCTCTAAGTGGGAAGGGATCTGGAGCACAGCTAGGTCACCAGGATGACGGTCCGTCGCCTGCATGACTTCTCCAAGTCTCCTCCACAAATCGGCATTCGGCCCCGACGGAGCCAGAACATTATTCGCCCAGAAGCCCCGACAAACCTCATCATTGTCGGTGACAAAAGCGAGTGGCTCTCTAGAATAGGCCACAGCTGAAACCAGGACGTACAAGCAGTGGGCCATGCAAGAAACGAACATCTGTGCCCTCTGGCTGATCGGGTCTGTTAGACACTGCAATCCCTACTCTGCGCAGTCGAGGGACGTGGGTGCCCCTACCCCCCGACGCATCCCCGAAGAGGAGGTGGGGGTGGAAGTGAGACCCGACCCCAAAATACGAGCCAAGAACATCATCGCTCGGGCGGCTGTAGACCCAGCAGTCGTCGTTGGAGGGGGGGGGGGGGGGGGGGGGGGGCTAAAATAACCATGTCTCTGGGGGAAAGACCCCTGCGCCAAAAACATTCACAGCTATTAGCTTGGGCCAAGGCTTTGGGAACCAGCCTGTCCGCGGCAACGAAAACATACGAGTCGCGGTTACACTCGCACTCCCACACGCGGTGGAGCGGGGTCTCCAAAGCCTGGCCGCACCTCCTACAAAGCTCGGGCGCCTGCAAGCCTGCACCCTTATTCCTGTCGCCCGTCCAGAACCCGCCAGCCGCAATAGTCGACATCAGCTCGCTTAGCTCACGGCCATGACCTGGGATGCGTTCGAGTTGGTACAGATGCATGCGCAAGCTGAAATTACCGATGCCGTTTTCCATGCCACCCCCACAATGCGACTTGGCTGCGGGTCCCCTCCACAGCTTACCCTGGAGCGACTGGGGCGAAGCGGTCAGTCAAATCTCGCGCTTGATCGACAGCCTCGAACTCACCCGATGAAAACATCCATCCTTCCTCCTCGCATCCCTCACCAGCAGGTTGGAAACACGTTGTAGCCTGCGGTGCCTCCCATCCTGCGTTGGCAAGGTAGGCGATCGCGGCAGTGAGTGGCCCCCGTGCATGGCGCCAGCGATGTCGAGGTTCGAGAGCAGTCACCTGACGTACTGCACGCCCCCAAACTCGACCAACTGAAGCACGAAACCTGGGAAACTGCAGCCAGCACTGGATCCACTGATCCAAGCGCAGGCGAGGCAACGCGTACCCAGGGTCAGCCCCTGGGGCCCTCAGGTCGAGTAGCGTCGTCAAGCACCGTCCCCGACGGTGCCCCGACACCGCCCCAAGTCGGCGCCGAAGCCCCCAACAAGACGGCACCAGGCAACGCTAGAACTTGATGGCCGCAACGCGCCCCCGCTTGAGGGCCCGCCAGATCTATCTCCTTGAGCACCTTGCAGCGCCTAGACGCTCCCGCATATTCCCCAATACGACCATGTTGCTTGCTGGTGTTGGCCATGCATGCGCAAGTCCCGAGTCGAACGTGCCAGCCTTTTCCCGCAGCTCAAGTCGACGCCAAGGTACGTCAGCCTCTGCACACATTGCACCTTCACCCCTCGTCTGGACAGCTCACGCACGATGGCCTTGGCGTCCTGCATGGAGGAGCACATGCTGGCGCTCTTGGGGGCTAACTGGAGACCTTCATCCTCGAGCATATCGTGGACGGCTGGGACTCCTTCAATGAAGGATTCCCGCACGAACTGACTGGAGCCCTCTGCCGTCTGCGACAAATCGTCGATCCACAATCGTTCCGATAACGCTGGGTGCGCCACCGTCAGGCGCTCCATCACCAGGCTGGCGACACATCGCGCGAAGCGCGTGCCAGCACGCAGCCACTGGATGATGCTCCTCGTGGCCTGAAAAAGGGAGCGACGCCGCATCGCCCTGGTCGAGCATCCGCGGGGCCGCGCATATCTGCAATTCTAGCCCCAACATTACTGCTGGGAGCCCGTATCTGAAAGCACCCTTGACCAGGGTACTCCATTCCATCATGTCGCAGAAACTCCGAATGTCTGCCAGCGCGTGACCGCTCGCCATCTTGAGCCTGGTGCACAGCTCGTCGTCGAGCGCTCTCATGAACGCTTCTTTGAGCGACGAGCTCCCACGTGCAGCTGCGTCCCATGGGGGCTGATCTGCCTGAGCGCATGTCTGCGCGACTGGCTCACGCGCGAGGGACCACACCCTACACAGAACACAATTCAAGCCTGCGACGCGAAATTGACCGTCAGCCTTCTTGGGCAGGAGCCTGCCCAAAACACCCATCAACTGCCACGGCCACTTCTGGCACTCTTCGAACATGTTGAAAAGTTCTGCTAGCTCTGAAAGGGCTTCGTCTGGGAGGCGCTCCAGGCCGAGCGGGAACAGGCGGTCGATGCCCTGCCCCGCCCGCGCCTTCATGGCGCGCAGGGCTCGCCTCACGTCGTCGAGGTCCAGCGGTGGAAGTGGCTCTAACCGCGCACGCTCCTGAATGGTGCCGAACAGGTTCCGAACCTCGCTGCGTTCCTTAACCTCGGCGGATGTCCGCCACTTGTGCCAGTGAGCAGCACGGTGGTCCACCACATGATGGGGATGAAACGACATAATGCCACCGACTTCCATCTGAACAGCGGATTGAAGGACCTCTTTGGATGCCCTAAAAATAGCACCTGTCGTAGAATTGTCGGTAATCCATGTCTGAAATCTGCCATGGACGAAGAGATGGTGCGGCTGCGCGCCCTGCCTGCAATGTCCCTCGCCTCCGCACTGAAAGACTCCAGCTGCCCGTGCGGCACGCTGGCGAGATCCCGCAGGAGCTGCTGCCACACTGGCCAGGAAGTAGCCTCGGGACCTGCCCCCGCCAACTTCTGAACACCATCAGGGGCCTGCGATCCTAGCCTGCTCCCCGCATGGGCCAACTCACGAAGCTGAGCAGCTCCATTCCCTGTTCGCCCATGTCTACTCATATTACTCATTATAACGTGCACCCTCTCCCACCAGTTCGCGATCACGTCCTTGAAGGGCATGTAACGATGATGCTGGGAATGATGTACTCTCTCGATCCTCATAATTGGGCCGTCTGCCCTGGAACGCGCACCTCCATCCTCTGTGCCTGCGTGCTCGTGAAGCACCGCCTCGACAGCTGAGATCCAGGCAGAAAAAGCACCAGTCACGCTGAGGACATGTGCGCAGCCGACTTCATGTGAAAGCGAGTCGCGGATGGGTTCCCAGACTCGATCAGGAGCGTGCATATGGAAGGCCCGAACGGGCTCGAGCCAAACGCCAGCGGTCGGGCGAGAGCGCAACGGCACAAGCAGCGCAGGAGGGCGGAACGGTGGGAGTGCCACCGTGGGGGTCGGATTGATCTACTGCTTCAACCCTGGGGTCGATCTCGCGGGGGGGGGGGGGTCTCGACAGGTTCATTCGCGACTTCGCTCGCAACCGGAACTGGGACGGACGAATTCATGAGAGGGAGGAGGAGGAGGATGAGAAGGAGGAGGAGGAGCAGGAGGAGGAGGAGAAGGAAGAGGAGGCGGAGGTGGAGGAGGAGGAGGGGGAGGGGCAGGAGCAGGAGCAGGAGCAGAAGCAGGAGCAGGGGCAGGAGGAGCAGGAGCAGGAGCAGGCGAAGAAGGACAAGGAGGAGGAGGAGGAGGAGACGGAGGAGGCGAAGCAGGAGCAGGAGCAGGAGCAACAGGATGATGATGCTGATGCTGATGCTGATGCTGATGCTGATGCTGATGCTGCTGATGCTGATGATGCTGATGTTGATGATGACGATGGCGACGATGATGACGATTATGATGATGATGATGATAAGATGATGCTGATGATGATAATGATGATGATGATGATGATGATGATGATGATGATGATGATGATAATGATGATGTTGATCTTGGTGATGCTGAAGCTGATGCTGCTGGTGATGATGCTGCTGATGATGATGCTACTGATACTGATGATGATGATGCTGATGATGATGATGATTTTGATTATGATGATGATGATGATGATGATGATGATGATGATGATGATGATGATGATGATGATGATGATGATGATGATGATGATGATGATGATGATGATGACGCTGCGCTGAGATGAGGAGAGGAGGAGGAGGAGGAGGAGGAGGAGGAGGAATTACGGAGTTTACAGGGGAGGCGGAGGCGGAGGCTGAGGAGGAGGAGGAGGAGGAGGAGGAGGAGGAGAGGAGGGAGGAGGAGGGGTGTTCCTTGCTGTGCCCAGCTGTGGGAGGCCCGCACGTCTTCCCAGAGGCGGCTGGCCGCGCCTCGGGCCCGGGCGGCCCCGCGTCGGCCTCGTCCTGCGCGCGGCGCGGGGAGGCGGCGCTCGGGGGCGTCGCTCGGGGATGTCCGAGGAGGAGGAGGAGGAGGGGGAGGAGGAGGAGGAGGAGGAGGAGGAGGAGGAGGAGGAGGAGGAGGAAGAGGAAAAGGAGGAGGAGGGGAAGAGAGAAGAGAGAGCAGGAGGGAGAGACGAGGAGGGGGGCGTCCAGGGGGGGGGGGGGCTCGCAGATCATAATCATGGCCTCAGGTC